>OZ020263.1:6316945-6414100 GCA_963971285.1 Astropecten irregularis | reverse complement strand
TTGGAAGACTATACAGTAAGCAACTTACCAAAGATTTTTATACAGCAATGATTCTAAACCTACAAACAAAATTGACATGATAACAAATGAGCATGTATAGAACTACAATGACTTGAGACTTACATTCATCATAAAAACCATAGATTCTGTTAATGCTGGCGCATTCATGATTGCCTCGCAACAGGAAGAAGTTCTCAGGATACTTTATTTTGTAAGCTAACAGCAAACAAATGGTCTCCAGAGACTGCTTGCCGCGATCAACATAATCCCCTAGAAAGAGGTAGTTTGCTTCAGGAGGAAATCCACCATACTCAAACAGTCGGAGCAGGTCGTAGTACTGGCCATGTATGTCACCTGAGTAATAAAAAATAAATACATCAATCACCAAAACTTATCATCAATCATCAATTTTTTGTTGTCATGAATTTTGTAAACCCATCAAATTAAAATATAATTCTTACTCGATAAAATTCACTATTGGCTAGTTCAACAGTTTGAATATGTGTCAGGCCTTTATTTTTAAGGAGAGTGAGAGTGATCACTCTCCTCCGCTCTCCTTAATGTTTTCCAAGGAGAGTGAAAAAGAGAGCTCCTTCACAATTTAAGGAGAGCTGCCTTTTTTCAAAACATCACATACATTTTCCCTGCTGAGATTCATCCTTTATGGAAACTACAAAAAAAGTGTTATCTTTTAGTAATCTTTTTCAACAGGACAAGCAAAATCATGCATGTTCTCTTTTTCTTACACCGGACACATGCCAAAACTTGGTTTAGCAAGAGCAAACTGCTCTCTTTATTCACTAGTATGAGTAGGCCCTATGTTGATTAAAGGAAGTGGATTTGCAGCTCAAACTTGATTTTGTTAGTGAAAGCAAATCACTCTCCTAAATTCTCTACATTGATTTAAGGAGAGCGATTTGCAGCCTCCTCATTTTTATTGAAATGTAGGCCTGATGTGTGAAACATTATGCAATATCACACTTCCGGGTTCTTAATTTCTGATGTTTTACGGATACCCAGATACCCGGACATTTGCAGAAACGTGTACCCGGTAAGCTTTGGCGATATAATGATAATATCGACCGTATAGATTTGGTCAAGAGTAGTACTTTGATTGGATTGATGCATGGTTATGTAAATGTGTGTGTCGTCTGCATACATAGTAAATTTGATGGATTGATGAGCATTGATTACTGTGGAGAGAGGACCTGTATACAGGAGGAAGAGCAGAGGTCCAATAACAGACCCCTGTGGAACACCAGGTGAAGATCTGGCGTCAACAACAGCAATAACCTGTTTCCTGTCCTGAAGGTATGACGTCAACCATTTTAGCACTGTATCAGCAATTCCATACTCGTGATGAAGGCGATACTAACGCAATACTTGATTATTTCAATGTCAAAAGCAGATGTCTTTAATACCGCAAAATTTTTACTGAAACAAGCTGTGATACACGGTACCGAGCCCGGACGTGATCCACGGTACCGACCAAGCGCTATATCACCAGGGTTCTCCCCACGTACAAACTTGTGTATCGGGGCCGACACGCGAAAATAATTGCCGATACGCAAAAATATCTGCCGATACTCACTTTAACAAGGACCTGTATTTATTCCACGATCTTGAATTATGTGTATTTTCCACTTGCAATGCGCTGGTATCTGAACAACAGCTTATTATTTCGGGTGTTTGAAGCCCGAAAGATCGATGGAAACTTCGGCCGACAACCATTGGCACATGTACTTTCATTCCTTGTGCACCGTGTGATCGGTGGCATGATCGGTACGGTGTGCATGTGTGTAGACCTTTGACCTACACGATATATTTCTGATTTTTTTTTCACGAAAATCCTCAACAAGTGTTCTAGAAATATTGTGTTATACTCTGCAATTATGAGTTTTAGACTTTGAAGCCAGCGTATACTTTTAAAGTAGGCTTATTATTTTTGTTATGGTTTAGGGCATACTGTTTTACAGTTTAACATGATTGGTAAAGCACTCACACTTTGTCTGATCAAACATGTACATGAAATAATAAACCTGTGAAAATTTGAGCTCAATCGTACATCTGAGTCACGAGAAAATAGCAAAAACCCGGCTAGATTTTTCTTATAAAACATGAAGAATAGTTTACTTCATGTTTGTTCCAAAAATCGTTCGGACGAACGATCTTTGGAAAGGACACTAAATCTTGATTTGCTTGAAAAACCCAACATCTGATGAACCAAGATTTCCCATGGTGACTGTTTGCACTGTTTACAAACTGTTGAGTCCATTTTCTGTCTCAAACTCAATACATTTTTTTGGAGGCCTTGCAAATCCTATATGCTCCCTTTAAGGCCAAGTGGCCTTGCCCCTCTGGAGGTTGAGGCCTGCACAACATTCTCAGAAAATCACGCTCTCAGAGCTAACTGAGTGCAGCATGCGTTGCCTATGCATTGTGCACATGTATATGCAAGTGCCTTATGTGTGTAAGGGATAGGGTTTCACTCGCTAGCGCTCAGAATTCCCCAAATCCGAAGGGATTTTCCATTCTAATAAGAAAACACTCAACTCTGTTTACCTACATTTGCATATCAGCGCGCATGCGCCAGAAACCTCGCTGAAAAAGTAGCCCAAAGCGCACCCTCCGCGCCCACTGCATGTCCCCGTATATAAGCCCTAGTGACCCGAAGGATCGTCCTAGTTTTTCATCAATCCTCTCGGAGTAGGGAGGGTGGTAAACAGAGGTAAGTGTTTTCTTATTAGAATGGAAAATCCCTTCGGATTTGGGGAATTCCATTACAGAAAACACCTCACCTCTGTTTACCTACATTTGCAGAGTAGCACTGTTAGATATAAGCTAGGGGGGGAAGGGACATGCAGAGTGAACGAGGGTCTAAACTACTTCTACCAAGTAAGAAAAGGTTTGTTTAGACATACCCGGGAGCTGCCTAACTAGTTGTGAGGAGCTTTCCGGTACTTGCGGGCTGCTGACCGGCCGACTTCTTGGAGGACTTTCCTGCCCATGAGTCCCTCTGTTTGGACCACGTCCTTCAGGTAGCAAGACGTGAAGGTGGATGGATTCTTCCAGCATGCTGCCTTCATGATGTCTGGAACAGAGACTCCAAGAAGATGAGCCCAGGAGGTTGACGTGCTGCGTGTCTCATGGGCTTTGGATTTCGGTCCTTGGCTATCGCTCTGAGGGCTTACATGGGGGATTGCCTCGGATATCCAGCGAGCGATAGTGGTCACAGTGGCCGGACGATGAGGCTGGATGGTCGTGATGAACAGCTGTTTGATGTTACCTCAAAGCGGCTGAGTACAAGCGATGTAATACTTGAGAGCTCGTACGGGGCACCACCATTTATCCTCCTGTACTGCAGAGAACGCCGTTAAGCTAGGAACAAAGATGTCAGGAGGGGAGAGGGTTGGCAGACTGATTCTTGGTTAGGAATTCTATGTGAGGGATGAGACGAACGCCGCCTGGCTCCCAGCGGATGTGGCCTGGTTCTAGAGACAGGGCATGGAGCTCACTCCTTCGTCGGGCTGTGGCTGCAGCTAGTAAGAATGCCGTCTTAATGGTAAGTTGGTGGAGAGAGGAGGATCCGGGCGGCTCGAAGGGCGGCCTGGAAAGCAAAGAGAGAACAGAACCCAAGTCCCAGGACGGAATAAGCTTTTTGGTGGGGGGCCGTTCGATGAACATGCCCCGTAGTAGCTGCGACAAAGGTATGCTAGAAGACATGGTCGTACCGTCATGGAAGCCATTGTGAATGGCACTGATGGCTGATCTGTACCCTTTGACAGTGGAGATCTGGAGGCCAGAGTTGAAGAGGTGAAGGAGAAAATCTCCAATGGCTGTTAAAGATGCAGAATAGGGATCGATAGCTCTCTCCTTACACCACTTGAAGAAGTGGAGAAGTCGGCTATCGTAAGTTCGTCTAGTGGACTCTCGTCTGCCCCTGGCTGCCAGGGCTGAAGCTTCTGCCGAAAAGCCAGCTTCTCTGAGGGAGATTTTGACTGCATCCAGGCACAAAGATGAAGGGAGGCTGGGTCCGGGTGTACGAACTGAGACTTGGGCTGAATCAGGAGATTTCTCCGGTTGGGGAGCCTGACTGGTGACTGAATCAGGAGGTCCAGAATGCGTGGAAACCAAGGTTGTCGTGGCCAGAAGGGTGCTACGAGGATCACCCTGGATAGTTCGGCTTCTATTTTGGTCAGCACCCGGTGAAGCAGAGAAATTGGAGGGAAGGCGTAAGCATGGATCCCGGTCCAGTTGAAGCTGAGGGCGTCCACTTTCCATGCCAGGGGATGGAAATGGCGCGAGCAGAAGGTTGGAAGCCGATGGTTGAGGTTGGACGCAAACAGGTCCACATGAGGCGTCCCGAGAACGTTGAAGATGTGCCGGACCACAACGGGGTTGAGAGACCATTCTGTTGGGATGATTCGGCCCCTTGAAAGTGCATCGGCCAGCGAGTTCTTCTTTCCTGCCAGATGAGTAGCTTGGAGTGAGATCCGACGAGAGATGCACCCGTGGAGAAGATCCCACGTGGCAAGGCACAGAGACGGAGAGTGGGTTCCCCCCTGACGGTTGATGTAAGAGACCACAGTGGAGTTGTCTGTCCGGATTAGGACGAGCTGGTTTTGGACTCTCTCCTGGAGGGACTCCAGAGCTTTGGCCACTGCCAGTAGCTCCAGATGATTGATGTGTAGACTGCGTTGATCGGACGTCCAGGTGCCGGCAACGGTCTGGTCCCCAAGGTGGGCTCCCCAGCCCAGATTCGAGGCATCTGTGGTGAGGGAGATGGATGGAGAGGGATGAGGGAATTCGAAGCCACTCATCAGGTTGTTCCGCATCTGCCACCAGAGGAGCTGATTGCGGATGAGGTGTGTGACAGGGACTTCCTTGGAGACCGGGTCCGTGCGTGGACGGAAGTGATAGAGAAGATGTAGCTGAAAGGGCCGCATGTGCAATCTGCACCAAGGGACCAGGTCTATCAGGCTTGCCATCATGCCCAGTAGTCGGAGCCATAAGCTGGCCGGAAGGGAGCGAGTGACCATGAAGATGTGGATACAATCCTGAAGAGCCTGGAACCGTTCCAGGGTCGGAGAAGCTCTGCCAGAGGCCAGGTTGATAACTGCCCCGAGGTAGGTAGGCTGCTGGGAAGGAGTCAGGAAGGACTTCTCTATATTGATGATGAAGCCAAGCTTGAGTGTGAGCCGAACAGTTTGTAGGAGGGCCGCGGCGGTCTCCTGTCGAGAGGGGCCTACGATGAGCCAATTGTCCAGATACATGAAGAGATGAACATGTCTTTGGCGTAGGGCAGCTGCGATTACCTTGGTGAGTGGTGACTCTTGTGAAAACTCGCGGGGCCGTGGACAGGCCGAACGGGAGACAACGAAACTGGTAAGCTGCACCCTGGTACACGAATTGCAGAAATCATCGGTGATGCGGATGGATTGGAATATGCAGATAGGCATCTTTCAGGTCGATCGAGGCTGCCCACCAGCCGACGGTCAGTGATTGCAGAACCGTGGAGAGAGTTTCCATGCGGAAACGTTTTGGTTTGACGTGGAAGAAGGCGGTGGTAGCGGTGGTGGTGGTGGTGGTGGTGGTGCCCCTTGCTTCTGTGACCTGGCGGGGCTAACCGTGCGCTCGGATGGCTGTAAAGCATCAATTGCCGGGCCCCGCCAACCCGCAATTCCATGCACGTCGGCCTCCACGGCCTGCATGTGCTCTCGAAGACTTCCATATGTGTGCAGGATTTGCCGGGTTGTGGCCCTGGAATTGGTTGGCCGAGGGCTCGTTCCCGGGGAGATTCCTTCCGTCGTTACCGGTGGCTGCATCACGGTAGAGACAGGAACATTCTTGTGCCGGTCAGACTTGGGCTTGGAGGGAGATTTTGCGGAAATGCTAGAAAGTCTCTGACGAGTCTTGGCTGTGTCTGCCATTTTGGCTTTGTTGGCTGAAGTGTGTACGTGTAATATACTATTGAACGAACACGGCACGTGTACAGCAACGTGTATGCCGTGTGTATTGTACAGTATGTAGCACTAGTATAACTAAAGGTTTCTATAGTACGCGTCGCTGAAAAACTAGGGCGATCCTTCGGGTCACTGGGGCTTATATACGGGGACATGCAGATGGCGCGGAGGGTGCGCTTTGGGCTACTTTTTCAGCGAGGTTTCTGGCGCATGCGCGCTGATATGCAAATGTAGGTAAACAGAGGTGAGGTGTTTTCTGTAATGGAATACGACTTCACAATTTGGAATAGCGTAATGATGCAGGCCTCACTATCTTGGAACGGTAAGCTTCATTTTCTCCGAATCAAGCTTCACTCTCTCAAAACCGGGCATTGGGACTTAGAATTGCAGGGTGGTGGGTATTCAGTTCCACTTAAAATCGGACTCGCGGTTCCGGTTCCCATTTTAGAATCGCGACTTCACTCAGACACTGGAACCGTCAAAGCCTACAAAATACTATTCAAATATTCGAGACAGCCCTAGATTCTACTTACCACATATTTTCAAAGGTGCCTCTAATTCCAGAAGAATGGGTTGGCTGAGAAAAATTTCTCTGGATTTTAAACACAGCCCTCTGATCTCTGCTTCTGTTAGTTGAACATTCTTTCCTGGTCTAGCTCCTCGAACTGTAAAAATACAAAGTTATCATAATACAGTAAAAGCTTGTTAACTCAAAACCGCTTAGGTCGAAACTTCTCTTATCTCGAAGATAGAACTCATTCCCGCCGAAAGATTAGGCTTTTATGTACAAAAATATCTCCGTAATTTGAAATACCCACGCGCCTACAGCCGCTTACCTCGAAGTTTTTATGGGACTCATCAAAAAGAAACCGCCTTCAAAACAATTCCACAACTTGTGAAAACGCTACACAAGTACTACAATGGACCTAAAACCTTTATTATGGGTCGCCACCGCAAAGCCATTTTCCTCCATTCACGCTTATTTCTCCATGTTTCACGTCTGCAATGCACTGTGCAATGCATGAGCGAGTGGAATCATGACCAGACATGCCGTAAACAATGCATGCAGGGCATGCCGCATGCACGCTGTTACAGCGCTAGTCTTGGTCCAAAACATTAGTGGATTGTTCGCTGTTCATAATGCGCCCTCACCCGACTGATTCGAGCCATCAAAACTGCACACACAGCATGTGATGGTCTGAATCAGTCGTGTGAGGGCGCACTATGAACAGCGATCGATCCACTAACGTACGTCTTGGATCCAGACTGTTACAGCGGAAGTATAAAACACACGGAAACGAACGACATGAAAAACTCGCCTCACAGAAATTTCTGGCCAAGTGTTGGATTTGTAGGATTCAGCAGTAACCTCATTTTAAGCTAATGTTGGACTCTGTTGGATTGAGCATGGTACCCCACACATACGCCTAGGGGGTTAGGGTTAATGATGATTTGAGACAACAAAAATGCAACTGTAAAATATATGGAGAGATTTAAGCTACTCCAAAATAAGTACCACGGAGAGATTCGCGGTATGTGTACTGTAATGTATATGTGTATATAGGGGTGTAATAACGATGTTTCTGTACGCTAGTCGGCAAAATTCGTTACCTGGAAATTCGGATACCTCGAAATTTTTGTCCATTCCCCTGAGGTTCGAGTTAACGAACTTTTACTGTATTCTACAATTAGCTTTTTCCAGCCACAATGCTTGATTATTTTAAAGAAAAATCTTTACATCACTGTCACAAAAAGCTTTAAAGTAGACATTTAAGTAAAGAGCATTAATATTACTACCCCAAGAAAAATGAAAAGTTGGGGGTGCGTATTATTGACTTCTACATGGGTACTGAGCTTGTTCGATATCCAGTTTGGGGCATATCGAAATATCGAGAAGAAAATATTGCAATATTAGATATTATCGTAGTAACTTTTTTATTATGTAAGTATGTGGGGAGACCGATCGAAGGGAGATCCCAGTAAAAATATTCTGACCTTCCTTCCAAAGTACCGTAAATTGCATTTTCCTGACTAGCTAAATCTTTCTTGAATTTCAGTCTGTTATTTTGTCCATTTTGCCAAGTAGAAACACACTTTTTACAAACTTGATCTGAAAAAATATTGTGCATAAACCTTCTGAAAACGACGATCACATTGAGGAATATGCAGATTAGGCAACCACGTGCAAGCTTGTCAGTGAATACACCGATCCAGTAGGCATGGCAACTACCGGACAACAACACACGCACCCAATGTATCATGATTTCCCACCACCGAAAGCACATCTAAGGCACACAAAAAACACGGTGCATTTCCGCTCAGCCAGGGCATCGCCAGTCAGAAATATAATAAAAATACAAACACCATTTGACCATGGTTAAGAATAAAACTTGGGTTTGTAAAAGAATTGTCTTGCAAAACAAAAGTAAAATCAACGAAAAATGTGTACGTAGTAAAGAATTTTATCGGACAAAATGGCGGCAATTTGTCTGATCTTAAATGGTGCGTTGTGATTGGGCAATTTGTCAAGAGGCGTGGCCTACCTGATCGGTGCGCTGTCACAAAATGTTGTGTCCGATAATATTATTGGACAATGGACACAGCACACCACATGCACACGCGTACCACGCGGCCGCATGGCCCGGCCCATGCAGCAACATTGCATCAAGAAAATTCCAAGATTGGTAACCGCGCCGCACCATTCAAAGCATACAAACGTGCACTAGCGAAGTACACAGTGGCAAATTTGCAATCGGGCCGGAAGTGCAAGCGTACTTGTATGACATGTACAACGTGTGTGTTTGGTGCAGTCAAGTTGCACTCGGTACCGTGGGTTTCGGCCGGCCTCAGAGCAGATTCGCGGTAAGAAATGTGACTTGTCACACTGAGAAAGTCATCAACTCTGACTGAATATTCTGTAAGGTTGCCGGCACCAAATCAACGCAAGATTCCGGAACGAACATGCACGTAGATTGAGACCAGAATCTCACATATTTTAATACGTCACTGCAACGATCGTTGTCGCATGTTTTATAAACTTTTCCAACTAATCCTACAGAGCTAATATGCATCAATTGATCGTGCAAATTCGACAAAACAGACGGTGCCGCACGCATTTTATAAGTTCTGTGATGAGTTAATCAGCCAGGATTCATTTCTTGGAAGAATGCAATCGTTTCATTCATCGTTAATTCAATGATCGAACGACCCAAGAAGCGCTCAGCGCATTTTGGAATCGAAACTCAAAAACACAAAATCGAAAAATTCACGGAATCGGTTCCGAAAAAAAATGGAATCGCAATTCCGATTCCAAATTTCAGCGTGGAATCGCCCAAGCCTATCCCTCAGGGTACAAAACTTGGCCCTGTGATCTTCTTGGCATGTATCAATAATGCAGTAAATCATGCCCAGTGTAAATCCTGGAAATATGTGGATGATCTAACACTTTGCGAAAATAGATATATTTTTGGAGCTAGCAAGATTCAAGAAGATCTCAATGATCTTCATTACTGGACTACTGAAAATGGGTTTTCGCTTAATCCATCTAATGGCAAACAATGCAGATTTTTTTTGGTAGAAGGGATCCTCCTGACATACAATATTTCATTTCGAATGTGTTGCTTCAGGATGTGCAATGTGTTAAGTTATTAGGTGTCACCTTACAACATAATTTGAAATAGGACATTCATGTCAAAGACACTATTAATAAAGCCAATAAAAAACTATTTATGCTCAGGAAACTGAAACAAAGTGGTTTAAACCGTGAAGAACTGCTTAATGTATACAAGGGTTACATAAGACCCATGTTAGAATATGCTTCCCCCCTGTGGCATTCTGGTCTTACTTGTATGCAGTCTGATAAATTAGAATTAATACAAAAAAGAGTTTGTCGAATTATTCTGGGTCAATTGCATACATGTGCATTATGATCAAGCATTACTTACCCTTGGACTAGAGAAATTAATTTGTAGAAGAATCAAACATAGCACTACATTTGCTTTAAGAGCTTTTAATTCTAACAAATTTAATGAATGGTTTGTAACATCCAGGAATACACATACAATGAATCTTAGATCCAAAAGGAAACTTCAAACATTCTCAGCAGACCAACCAAAAAATACAAATTTGAAACGTGTTGCTTTTATAAATGTTCCCCAAAATAAATTTCTTCCATTTTTTTAATAAAGCACTTACTGATCAGAAACAAAGTCAGTTTCATTTTCAAGTTGTCAAGTTTTTGTAATAATTTTTTAAGTGATGTCCCAAATATTTTGAGGTATGAAAAATCTAAGGGTTCCTTTTTTCCCCGTCCATATTACACAGGTTACCCACCATGCTAATATCAAAAGTATGGTGTAAGATTGAATTTGTTTTGCATGTTGAAGTTAGGCATAGCTTTATTGCAATTCCATTACACTCCCACATTAAATACCTCTATTTAGTAATAGATTTGTCTTGTTGATGGGAGTATCGACTTCATTTATTAAAATATTTTGTACAGCGAAGTACTACACAGGGTTCAAAAACTTAGAACATAACGCTGGTCCGGTGGCCAAATGCCAGTCAAAACGCCCGCGGACCAGTCAAACCCTAGTTGAAGTAGTCCCGCGGACCAGTCAATATAATTGCAAACGTTAGCCACTTTATCCATAATTTATTACATCACATAAAGAACTTTCTAATTACTGCAAAAATCACCCAGAAATATATCAATAAAAGTAGAAGAAATTGCCACCTTTTCTGCCGTAAAGTGCCGAAACAAAAGCGCACTACTGAACTGAAGCGTAAATCTTACACAGCGCATACGGGCCAACAGAGCTCACACAACGGTAGACATTATCTCGATCGCACGGTGCCTACACACAGCGACCGCACGATGTGCTGTGCATGCACGATCTGTGTGTAGGCCATGTTGTCACATGGTCGGAATTATTAGACTTGCCGCCAGTCGGTCTTTGCAGTACTTTAACGATTCCAAATACGTACATCGTGAGTTCGGACCACGTGCAAAAGCATGCACTGTCGTGAACGTGTGTGCGAAAGTCGCGTCGTGTTCCGCACAACAGCTGAATGCAAGTTTACTACATATAGTCTGGTCTTCGACTACTCTCGAGTCTCCACCGCGGTTTACTATGGGGTGATCGCAGTAACCAGCCTTCCATTGCACGCATGGTGTTATTTTGTTTAGAGCCATCTGGCGAACGCGATGTTAACACGAGTGTTTTGACAGTAACTTTTCGTCATCAAATTTTGGTTTCGTTGGGTAAAACAAGATCTTCCATAACCGGACCCTCTGTGAAGGCTCATTTTGCCTGTGCAGATCAATGCAAATGGCAGGATTATTATGATGGTGGATTTAATCGCAACGACAGGAACGTAACACGTTTTTACAGACGTGTCGGAGACTAACGTAACGTCAGCGACTAGTGACTAACGTAACGTCAGCGATTTGTTTGCTATTTTCTCCCGAAGTTCGAATTATGATCGAGGTGTTTCAATTTATTATTTATTATTGAAAATTTAATTCACGATCACAATCAGTAAACGTTTTGCAATTGTGGACTTTTAACAAAAAGTTTTGTTAATTTTTATTTATATATTTGTTTGATCGGTTTCCCTTTTTATTATTTTAAATCGTTTTGGGACTTTTGGGGACGTTTTTCTGTTTTTATTTTACTCAAAACCACCCAAGCTTTATTTTGCAGATGTCTCCAAATGTTTGTGTATAAAAAAATGGCAAAAAAAAAAAAAACCTCCGACCTACTGACCCTATTTTTAAATGCCATGTAATCGGAAACAGAAATTATTTTTTTTTTGGGGGGGGGGGAGGCCTATAAGAAGTACGACTGTCCAAAATGAAAGCGAGTAGGGCCTACGTGTATTTAATTCAAGGAATGGCAAGTGAAATTTAAATTACAGCCCGATTACAGCGAAAACGATGGTATTTTGTTCTGTTCAAAATGTTTTGTTTTGTTTGCGATTTATTTTTACACTGTGCAACAAATGCAAAAAAAAGAGGACCAGTCAAAACCTTGGCGGACCAGTCAAGATATGAGTCAACTGGTCCGGTTGGCCAGTAGTAAAAAAAGTTATGGGGAAACCGTCTACATATACCACATCGTTTCAAGCAATTTTTCTGTCATAATATATAGTAGTAGGCTACTGTTTCATATAAGTTTGTTTTGGGGCTCTGACAAATACTGGATTTAAACTTAATGGAACAACAGTTATTTGTTAAGTACATTCCTTGATGAATTTTCGAGACACATTTTCCGTCCTCGTTTGTAGCAAAATCTCACTTGCCATACAAGATTCATTTGGATCTAATCTTTTTGCAGTGAATGATGTTATCTTTTTGCTGTTACTCCTTGTCATTGGATTGTGTGAGCAAAGTATTATGAAGAAATAAATAGATTTCACCTAAATTGAAAATTTGACTTCAGTGTTATGGTGGTGTACCCTATTACTGTGGAAAGGCCCATGTAGTGCTGTGGAAAGGCCCCTGTACATGTACCAATCTGGGGCCAATTTCATAGAGCTGCTTAGCACAAAAATTCGCTAAGCATGACATTTCTGTCTTAATAAAAACTGGATTAACAACCAAATGTCCATGTGTTGGGAATCACTTGCAATTGTTCTTTGGCTGTTGTTCACTGACCATGAATATCAAATCGAATTTTCAGTGGTGGCTTGTTTTATTGGGCAAGCCATTTTTGTGCTAAGCAATTTTTTTGTGCTAAGCAGCTCTATGAAATTGGCCCCATGTCCAGGGTTAGACCTTAACGCTGGTCCGCTAGACAAATTCTAGTAAAAACCGCGGCTGACTAGTCAAACCCGTCAGCTGGGTGGCCCAACTGTCTAGTAAAGCAAAATGCCGACCACATGAAAATCGGTGCCACCCTATAAAATCATGCCGCCACGTTTACATTTGTTACTGTACAGTAAATATTTACTACAGAAATAATCTGGAAACACATATTGATGCAGCCCGGCCGCGATCTACGGTACCGGACAACGCAACGCAGCCCGGCCGAGATGTACATGTACATGTATCGACAGAAAATCATACCGCGTACGGCCGGCAGATCATCGGAACCGACTGAGCCCACACCGTGCACACACAGTACATATGGTGTGCATGTAGTCTTCCTACACACACGTAGAGGAGACTGGTGCACATTGTCTTGACATCGTGGCTATTACGCGTGGCCGTGTGTGGGGTGGATACCAGTCACAGAACATTCGAGATATCGACCATGCTGACCGTGTTTACGATGCATCTTGTTTTATACGTCTTAATCAATGCGTTTGTCGTCCTACAAATTTTTCTCACGTTATTTTTTAAGATCTAGCACATGTACGTGAAAAGTGTGTTTCTTCTTGGCCAACTGGACAAAATTACCGAGTACCAACTGAAATTCAAGTAAGATTTAGCTGATCAGGGAAATGCGATTTACTGGGCGGTCAGAATGTTTGTAATTGACGGGGGTCTCGCAACGAAATGACAACCTTGACAATCAGGGTCCACAATAGCCGGTATCGCATCGCAATTTGCGACGCATTCGAAGTCAATTGCGATGCAATTTTTAAAGTGTGTTGCAAAACTGCTATACAAGATAATACAACATTTTGATCATGAAAAGTTGACACAAAGTGTACTTGCCACCAAACTTCGGTCCACTGTATTTCACAAACTATCGGACATGGTAAACATCCATCATTTTTAAGCTTAAATACTGAAAAAGAACGTCAATTTCTTTCAGCTGTAAAAAATATGTACGTGATCAGTTTGTAAACAAACCCATCGTTGATCATGCACACGATGCACGGTGAAGTGTACGTACATGTGTGTATGCAGTACATGTTGGTAAAGGTCACGGAATGAGCCAATGAATCCACGCATAGATAATACTTTGATCCCTAGTGTGACCTCACTGATTGGACCGTTTCATTATGATGATTTAGGGGTGAGCGGACCTGCCAACCTTGAGAATCCGAAATGTGTATTCGGATATGTCAAAATGTGTATTTTTCATCAAAAATGTGTATTTTTTCAAACAAACAAGTTTTATGCGGCTATATGTACCACTTGAACTTGCACATAAAATATTGATGATGTATTTGGACATTATAGTTTCCTGCTATTGCTCAACGATGTAGTTTCTTTCATGCATTTCATACACAGAAGTATTTTGACCCACCTCCATGGTTGACGTAAGGTCCGCGCAACTACCGATAGTTTTTTGTCCACCGACATCCAAAATGTGATGCAATTTTTTTCTAAGTGTTTCATGTCTTGACAAAGTCAGTGAAATCATCGGACAATAAAAATGGCAGATTTGTGCCGAACCACGTAGTCTGTCCAAAAGGTTTCCGCTCTGAACATACTCAAGTATCCGGAAGACATAACTTGTTTTCCGTACTTTTGCGTTCTTCACGTCACGTCGGCCATTGCATGATGTTACGTCGTAACTCCCGATGTACATGTGCACCGTGCTGAGAAATCAGCACCGCATGGAAGGTACAGCGTGCGAAATATATGCCTTTCCATGAAGGTTCAATGAATTTAAAGATCTCCATGTATTCCATATACTGTTTCCATTTGATACTCAAAGCCATCTTCACCTCAAGTCATGTTTATATTCAGCTCACATCGGTAAAGATCGTTCACAGATCGTGATTGTAAACAAGCTTTCACGTGCAGTCGATCGTGCATGCTTGCACCACACACACACTCAATCCAAACAGCTTTCAGCAAACGTTATGCCGATCGTTCTGTATGTGAAGTTCTGATTGGTTCATATGTGTGTTCCCATGTAATGTGTGTACATCGAGTGCGCCAATCATGATCGCCCTATTTTACGCATTCGGGATGATGAGCCTCGTGCATGACCTCGTGTCACATAGTCTTGCTCGCAGCCGCTTTTTCTCACTTTTTATTAGACTTCACACAGCCGTTTCTCGATTTTTGTCCGTGCGTATTTTATGGGGATAAAAGCGTATTGGCGTATTTTAAACAAATTTTCGTACGAAATACGCCAAATGCGTACTGGTTGGCAGGTCTGGGTGAGGGTCATTCATTTGTGTGAGAGTCCAGCGTAATAGCGAGTATTTTACTGGTTTTAATACATTTCTTTTAAATTCCTAATGGGTTTATTGCATAGATGATAATTAATTAACAATAGTTTTAGCATTCCCATCACTATTCTTTTGATATGTGATGTGATCTGGGAAAACCCTTCACATGGTGATTTTTTTCAGTTTTGAGTTATGTACATCAAATTAAAGTGGAAGTCTTGTTCTTTCCAAAACTGCTTTATTTATAATTATAGGATGTCCACAAGTCAGGTTATGCTCCCATGAAGTTCGGGAAACTGGTTCGCCTCATTTTGAGAAATAAAGCTTTAAAGTATAAAAGGAATACTTCTCATAACCAGGACAATTTCACTGATTGACAGAACCTTTATAACAGCTGTAATAACATTATACAACCACTTTGGGGAGGTTTGGGTAGAATCGTACCGATATGTATCTGTTAAAAAGTATAAAACCCACATTCTTGTGTCCGGCAACGCCTACAACCTTCCTTTTTAGGGGCGTGGTCCCCTTTTACCATAAGAGGGAGGCCAAGTAAAGCATTATAAGTTTAATAATAACTGTGAGTGTAGTGTTGGAAATGCAATTTGTATGAGTTTGATTGATTTAATTTGATGGACTTTAGTGTTTGAGTCACTCTGACGTTCCTCATGATGGGGGCACACACCTAACATCAACTCGTACGCTGTCCAACTCGTACACCGACAAACTCGTACGCCGACCAATGAAATGACTTTTCTTCTCAATTTGAAGGATTAAAAAAAAACTAATAAAAAAGCGACCAGCCCCTCAAAAAAAAAATTGATTTAATTATTTGGGTGGCGTACGAGTTGGTCAGCGTACGAGTTGGTTTGCGTACGAGTTGGTCGGCGTATGAGTTGACAGCGTACGAGTTGACCAAACAGTGTACGAGTTGATTGGCGTACGAGTTGACCTACCAGTATAGTAGAAGGACTTCCGTAGTACAACAATTTGTTATTATTAATAGTCAACATTTTTGATAGGCTGATTGGGCCAAAGCCTGAGGGATATAAACAAAGAAAAATTGAACACTACTAGATTTCAATTTTGGACCCAAACAAACCTCGATCGTGGTGATATTCATCTAAACCAGCCTCGCTTATCACGTCAACATGATCACTAGCGGTAGCCTAACGTTAGTACTATAACTATCGTTGCGCGTTGAAGGTATCCCCATCATGTTTTATAAAAAATCTCTTCACATCTGAATGATCACTAGCATCTCTAGCTGTGAAATAATCAGCTATGGCCTCTTTCAAAGCTTGATCATCTAAGAACTTTGCAAATTCAGCCTTCTATTCTCATCCAATTCCAAACAAGCAGCAACTTTTGTCGTACATTTTCGACTCCGAGTCCGTGGAGGCCGCCATCTTGGATCGCAAGTCCAACACGCAAACGGAGCTCGCACTCCGTCGTTCAAACTTACTTTATAAGTTCAGAACATCTCAAAGTTATCACCAAACCACAGTTCATGAGTCACAAAATATCCCCATTTTTCTATGAGCACCAAATGTAGAAAATATAGCGATAAAACTACTGGGGAATTCATGTAAAAATAGAAGCAGCTGAGCGAGGTGTCGAAAAACTTGGTCGCAAGGTCAGTCAGACATACAGCATTGAACGTGCACAAAAAACCCTCGCTGTGTGTCATGTAATAATACACACGAACGCGGATTGATAATAACCTTGTTCAACAGTGATTAGGCTTTATTTTGGTGTATGATTCAGGCATGTACGATAAAGTACCGTGGAGTTATGATCGCTGTTGCGCATGTAAGTATACGGCCGCCGCTGTCCTTTCCAAACAAAATGGCGGATACCAAAAATAATTACGGCGTTGAATCACCCGTCATCATAAAACTACATTTATAGGTATAAAACAGTATGATTTTGCACTAGAAATTCTACGAAATGATAATTTGGATATTAATGAACAAACCTGGGTCAAAAAATGAAATTGTCAAAAAAAATTCTTTTGGGACTATTTTTCGATTTTCTCAAAATCGGGTTCGGCGACATCCGACGGGTTTTCCCAGATCGCATCACATATTTGTCGGTTTATTTTAAACATTTTGCCGAAACGGAAAACAGGTTTATCCCTTCAAGTAAATCACTTGATTGATACGCATGTGGCCGTGGGAAATGTCAAAATCCCAGCTGTGTTGTTCTATGCGGGAAAACATGGCTACTTCGAGTAAGGGTATCAAGGCAAATACTGCCAAAAATTGGCAAGGGGACTCCCCTTGCCAATTTATTAATCATTCACACTCGTCAGTGACGAGTGTGAATGATTAATAAAGTTCACAAATCACAACTGGAAAGTGTGTTTTAATTGTGTCTTTTATAATTTGTTTTCTTTTTGTATTAAATTGTTGACAATTTCACCAGGTACAGAAATACTCTCCTACCACTTAACCACAACTCCACATAATTTAAAAACATTAACATTTGTAATTACCCATTGTGATGTGGGTGACATTGGCATTAAATACAAATCTAATTTACCAATTTCACAGTTACTTATGTCTTATGAAGGAAAGCAAGAAAGAAGAAGGAACCAGATGAAGGAATGGACAAGTTTACCTTACATAAGGGCAAGGTTGGGGATGGACAGAAGACAAAGGTGGAGAAGAGGAAGGTGGAAATAGCAACCAATGTGATGTCTTTCGGCTTTCGAGAGTTTTTCCCCAACTAAAACACGTGAAGATTGCCTTCTTGAAGGTTGAAGATTTTATTAAAAAAGGCTTTGTCAACTTTTGGGAATTGGTCAGCTTTTTATACTTTGAAAGAGTAGATAACCATTCAATCAATCAATCAAACAATTGTTCAATCAATTGTACAAATTATTGTACAATGGATTGTACAATTGCGATAGGATACATACTATAGAAATGATCCCTAAAAGTATCATCTTATCTCTGCTTCATTTGTATTAATTTTTTAATGTAATATTTTAATTTGTTGTTTTGTTTATATTTGTTTGTTTACTCTGCTGTTAGATGAGATTACTAAATAAATAAATAAACTTTATGAGATTCCAGCTGCCTCCCAGTTTGTGTCGCTTTTGTGTCAAACGAACAAGTAGAGGACATAATTTTATCCATTTTTCAAATCCTCCAGTGACTCAGGCAAGAGAGAATAGATAGACAGTGCGCCCAGGTAGGTTCTACCAATACCATGCGATGCATTGAAAATTACTTATTTTAATCACAGATGCATATAAAAATTCTTCCAAAGTGTCAATATTTATGTGGGTAGGTAGTACACGGCCGGTGAAGTCTCGGTCAGCGTGTGATTTTTAATTTCCGCCGTTGATCATGTGTTCAAAATCCACAAACATCCTCCCTCTTTGTCATTAAAATTATCATTTATTTATCATATCTTCATAAAATAATATCCAATTTATCATTTGTGTATGTTTTGTGTCATAACTATTTATATTTTTGCCGCAAAAATCAAACGAAATTTAGCGGCAAGATCGTACGACGGTGTGGTTACACATTCCCACGTACACCATACACATGGCCTGTGCATGTACACGTACAATGTACCACACATGGCAGGCCGGCCCGACTCGGCAAAATCTTGCAACAACAACACGCAGCATCTAGACCCAGTAACTGGGGCGCTGAACTCCCTTTTTTGACTTTTGGGGTTGACGGTCGGTCTAGCGCCCCAGTGAATCCTATAGGGCAAAATGTGTCGTACACAGGGAAAACAAATTCACGGCACTTTCGCCGAAAATGTCCCCAAATGACAACAAAAACATAGCAAATCAGCTTGAAAATCGCTCCATCTTTTCTCCGATTGTCAGGGATGAATTGCAGCTTATTCATTTGTACTCACAAACAATCATTCCGTGTGATGAAAATCTATGTTTTCCGACGAACAACCAGACGACCACGATCTAAGATCCGCCATTTTGTGTGGGTTTGCTCCACACATATCTAGTCTTGATTCCAAGACGTTACTACCTAAGTGTGTGTGTAAGTGCAGTCAATAGAGGGCTGCGCAGTGTGACTAACCGCTGTCTGATCCCACAGAATTTTATCCATGTCCGCCGCGCGGGGGCGCCCTATAGGACGAGGGTAAACCAAGCCTCGAAATTAACGCTTACCCACTTACCGGCGGTAAGTGGATTTTCACGGGCGGTAAGTGAATTTCAAAAATGGGTAAGTTGCCGGGTAAGTGTGAAGTAAAACCATGGTGGACTGGAAGTTAAGTGTGATTATCGGCAAAGGAACACTGGAACAGATAAATAAATCATTCACAAATAAAGTTGTATGCATGTTTCTCCCCGCGGCCGGCCTGCTACACTCGACTCAGTTAGTTCCGCATCGTATCAGCTACAACCTCGACGCAGTGGCTACAGTCATATCGTAATGTACACTTGTTGCATGCAACGTCGAGCGCATGGAATAAGGCTGGATTAAACACATACACATGGACGTAAAGAGCGAGCGTGCGGAACCAGATGCGTGGATACCAGCAATGTCCATGAAAATAATGCACGAGTAGTAAGCTTTTTCGATATCCAGTTTTGGGCATATCGAAATATCGTCGTCATCTTTTACTAATATGTAAGCATGCACGGCGACCGATCGAAACGAGATCTCCAAAAAAATATCCTTCCAAAGTACCGTAAAATGCAATTTCCTGACCAACTAAATCTTACTTGAATTTCGGCTGGTTATTTTGTCCATTTGGCCAAGTAGAAACACACTTTTACGAACTTCATCTGAAAATATATCGTGCAAAAACCTTCCGAAAGCGACGATCACTTTGAAGAAGACGTAAACAATCAGCACGCTGTCTGGAAATTTCCATAACTAGTGCCCAAGCCCAACATAATAGCCACGATAATTAACGTGCACTTAGCGAATGTATATCAGATCTTACTCCATGTAGTCTGGAATTATTGCGCCCAATCCGTGAGTCCAAAACGCTGCTAGCTTCAGTCATGTTGTCCGGAAGCGGCAAGCATACATGGCACATTGCAAATGTGTGCAATGCGGCATGCACGTGCTCACAGCACAGTGAAGTCAGCACGGTCAGCGCACGTGTAGGCTTTAGTCATGAAGGCCGGAAGTGCAGCGTATAGCTACAGTAGTAGTCGCACACGCAGCGTCGTTCTGGACCCGCATATGGATTACTATCGGCTTCGTTCGGGTGCAGATTTTGCACGGTAAGAAATCTGCTTTTAGCGTCGCAACCAGCTACAAATTTTGCAGTAATCTATTTGTTTTGGTCGTCGCAAAAAGTGTGTCAAGCTTTACATGTACGTCCGCTCATGAGCTACTTTCAATTTTTTGGTATAAAGTTGCGCCAGCATAGGCCCTATATAAATATCGCGATACTGCCGATATTCCCGATGTTGCCGATATTTCAATATTTTTTCCGGGGCCCGATACGATTTTCAATATGAAAAAATTATCGCGATCTCGATAAATATCGTCATATCGAACACTTTAGCTTAACGTGTACCTGTAGATCAATCCACTAGTTACACGCGGCTTTCTTCTCTTGGCATTATGTCACGAACTTTACGGAGAAACTACTTTGCAGATCGCTAGGCAGTTCATGACGTGTGCTGCAGCGCAACTTTTTGAGACCGCGACGGCCGGCAAGCTGACGGCCGATTGCCGATCGCGGGCGATACAGCTATACTTGTTTTGACTAGGCCTAATATAATTAAGAGAGGCCGTGTGCTTGTCTTATAGTATAGATGCTCTATTGAAAAAATTGGTAAGTCATTTTTGGAAATGGGTAAGTGGAAAATCAGAGGTGGGTAAGTGGTGGGTAAGTAGGAAAAAAAATTAATTTCGAGGCTTGGGGTAAACAACAGCGAAGGTCTTGGAATTAAGACTAGAAATGTGTGGAGCAAACCCACACCAAATGGCGGATCTTAAATCGTGGTCGTCTGGTTGTTCGTCGAAAAACATTGATTTTCATCACACGGAATGATTGTGAGTACAAATGAATAGGCTGCAATTCATCCCTGACAATCGGAGAAGAGATGGAGCGATTTTCAAGCTGATTTGCGATGTTTTTGTTGTCATTTGGGGACATTTTCGGCGAAAGTGCCGTGATTTTTTTTTTTCCTGTGTACGACACATTTTGCCCTATAGGATTCATTGGGGCGCTAGACCGACCGTCAACCCCGCAAAAGTCAAAAAAGGGAGTTCAGCGCCCCAGTTACTGGGTCTACGCAGCATCATGACATTCTGGGACAAAAAAATCACACTGCATCATAAGATTTCACAAAAATTTCACCGCAAGGTAGTTGAAATTAAGGCTGAGTCGGAACGGTCGGAATGCCGATTTCCGACCGATGCGATCGGATTCCGTTTCCGATTTTTCGTTCCAGTGCTCCGATGAAACAATAAAACACATAAGAAATACTTTTTCTGAACTTTCTTCTTAAAATCTTTATAAAAATCACGTTTCTTTTATTCAATCCTTACCAATCGTAAAGTTACCTGTAGCGAAAAACTAGCGATGTCAAAAGCCGTGACGTGTCGGTCAGATCGTACGCGTAGGCCTACCACCACACCAATGCACCGCTGCCGACCCTGAGCGTAGTCCACGGTCCGTCCGAGCGCTACTTCACCGTGCATGCCACATACACACATTGTCCGCACGTTGTGTACAATACACATTTTGATATACCGGTACATGATGTGTACATGTACGGAAAGCTTCCTGCCGACGCACGTGGTTAAGACTTTCGCTGCGCTGGTGCACTTTGCGCGGAGTACCAGTATCATGCATGGGAAATTCAATGCCATGGCGTGCGCGATGATTGTTTACGTCTTACCATGGGGGAAGAAATTTTCACGCTTGTCACAGTGCGACCGTTGATTTGGAAGGATTTCACAATGTTTCTACTCAGCCAAAAGGACAAAAATTACTGATTGAAATTCAAGTAAGATTTAGCTGATCAGGAAAACGCGATTTTTGGTACTTCGGAATTTCGGAAGGAATATTTTACAGGGATTTTGCAACTAAATTACAACCGCACATCGGTGTAACGACACTTGGTACTACAGCCATGTTTTGCACGTGTTCGATGTCGGGCTTTTGTTTATGTTTTTCTTTATATTTGGGGTCACCAAAGTAGGTAATTGTTCGTGAATTCATTTATCTGAACACCGGATCCCGACCGAAAAAACTTGGTCGGGTTCCGGAACAAACAAATTCCGAGACGACTCAGCCTTAGTTGAAATGTCACTTTATCATACTGTATACTTTTTAAAATGTTATGAACATTCGATCCATGAGTAGGAGAGGGTTGAATGTGACCCAATAATTCAAGGCGATCGCACGATCACAAGGAGCTACGGATCCCATTTTTTTTTCACAGGATTTAAGAATGAGCCTCCAACTACACGAAATCGATTACGTATGAAGAAATTCCCTCCCGGCAACAAATCAAAATGCTGCATTTGTAGGGTAATCCCCCAGTAGGGCTACAAAAAGCCCGAAGCGCAGCGAACATTTCTGGCCTACGCGCAGTGCATGGATTGTAACGTACCTACATTACTAGTACTACTATAGTACATAATGAACTTCAATCTCTGGTGTGTAAACTGGGGTAGCTTATCTAAAAAGTGAGATTTTCAGGGGTTTTTTACCTACAATTATACACTTCGAATGGAGCGGTAGGCCTAACGTTAGCCATGTTTCTCAAAACGCCCTCTGTCGGTCCCATAGGTTTGTGCACAAGTGATGGCCGTCAGTGGAATTCTTTCCTGTACATATCATTGCATTTTGCAATTAATAAAAACTCACTTTTCAGATAGGCCTATGCTATAAAACCAATGTCACACAGCTGAGGTTGAAGTTGATCATAATTCGTATCAAGTAAGGTAGGCCTAACCCTTAGGCTTAGAAGATATAGGCCCCCTACCCTTTTTCCGTAACGGTCATCAGTGGAATTATTTCCCATTTAACTCCTGAACTTACCTTCTAATAACCGCTGTATGACACAGTCAACGTTAACTTTGTCTGCATCAGCCATTAGTGCAACTTTGTAAATTTCAAAAAATGCGTAGCTGACAATTTGCGAAAAAGAGATGGTACGGATGATGGGCGATAAATATCCACAGATCAAGTCCAACAGTGATGTTTGGATTATCTACCGCTTCCCCAGACCTAAAATGGCGAAATGGCACAGTACTGCGCAAGCGCACATACACAATGCACCGTACGCGTATACGACGTCGACGTACGGGTGCGCAACACTGATCTATACAAATCAGTGGTGCGCAAGCGCGCTGCAATGCTGCATATGCTAACCTTTTATCAAGACGTTTGCGTTGCTTCATTCAACGGACAACGGATTTTTATTCAAAACGGTCTGCAAGAAGACTATTACACTGTCAATGTGTTAAGGCTGGTTTATACTCGCTGCGTTAACGCACGCGCAGCGCACAATGCGGATGTCGCATTCGATGTTCATACTCTTTCAAGGTATGAAAATCGATACGCAGCGATAGTCTGCATTCGAATGCGGAAACGCGCAAACGGTACAGTTCATACTTTTAAAATGTGTGATGCGCCGAAGTGCAGTCCTACTCCGATTCCGTGAATTTGGTGATTCACAATGGAGAGAGTAGACGAAAATATTCTTTTGTCATTATTGTGGAACGCACACCGTCAAAATTAGGCAAGATCTAACAGAAATTGCTTGCCGATTTTGCCCCGTCGGTCAGATTTAAAGATTCTACTGCGTGTACGCATCCGGCGAATTTTGAAATATTTCAACTTGTCCGAATACGAATCAAATTGGTGCGCACGAACTTTTTTTCATTTCCAAATACTTCGCACAAAGACGCGCACTTTTAGTACGCAGTGCGCGTTCTTACACGCAGAGCAGACACTTCGAATTGGAGCGCCGCGCTGCGTACGCAGTGAATACGCAGCGAGTATGAATCGGCCTTTACGTGCACTTGTATCGATCTAGTCTTGGTCCAAGACGTTCTTTATGCACAAGTCTTTCCAAACAGACCCGCCGCGTGCAAACAAAGCAATATTCCACCGCCTATAACTAAGCTGTTCCCGTATCTACATGTATATCTCTGTAGGGTACGAAAGATCACAAACTCCGCAGGCAGGATAATAGGCTAATAGCCCCTACTGTTTCAGGCATTTTGTGGAGTAGATCTTGCTACCCCCCCCCCCCCCCCCCCCCCCCCGAATGAATAAAGCGGTTATACCTCCATGGTTATACCTATGGAAACCGGAAAACACCAGAAAACTACCGGAAAACACCAGAAAACTATCGGAAAACATCAGAAAACTACCGGAAAACACCAGAACAACTTACCGGTAAACATAAGAAAACTACCGGAAAACACCAGAAAACTACCGGAAAACATCAGAAAACTACCGGAAAACACCAGAAAACTACCGGAAAACATCAGAAAACTACCGGAAAACACCAGAAAACTACCGGAAAACATCAGAAAACTACCGGAAAACACCAGAAAACTACCGGTAAACATCAGAAAACTACCGGAAAACACCAGAAAACTACAGGAAAACACCGAAAAACTACAGGAAAACACATTGAATTCGAGTCAATAAAAAGTCAAGTCCTTATAATTGATTATTTAGTTTGGACCGGACTTGAAATTGTCGACTGAGGTTGATTGGCGTATTTCAGGAGACAGTAGGTTCCCCTAAATCATGGTTATTGGTATAATTCCAGCAGTCCTTTTTGACACGGTGGGGCCGATTTCATAAAGTTCTGCGACGCGTCGCAACCATAGATATAGAATTAAATAACTAGATTGGACGCGCGTCCGCGCGCGCCATTCACTGTGCACAAAGTTTTCTTGTCGTCCATGGACGCGCTAAAAAGTCACGTGAATAGGGCCACGCGGAAGGACAGCTGGAAACATGTTGGCTCTGTAAATGCAGCTGTGAACGTTTACCAATAGTTTTTTCCAAGCGAACAAAATAAAACGTGGATTACGAAACTATAAAGTTGTGTTTCTTGAGAAGAAATCTATGAGCATTAAACATAATGACGCTTACAAATTAATAATAGATGATAAATATACACAAGTTATCTTCAAACTGCTCTTTAATTCAATCCGTAATGCATTTCGTTGGGCATTATCTATAATTGAAGATAAGACGACATCTTCATCAATGAACAAAATCATATAAACATATTGAAAATCAATCATTATGGAAAGTCCTCCTTTTTCATTTCTGTGAAAGAGTTTGGTGAAAGAAACAGAATGAAAGGCAATTGTCAATTCTTGACATTTAACATGCATGACATATACAATTACATAGGCATATCGGACTGTTCCTTATTATAGATTCATGGCGGCCGTCAAATGAGGCAGTTTACGGGCAATTTTTGTGAGAGGCATCCTTCAAGAAGAAGAACACATAGATATAATAATACAGTCAGCTGGGTTTTGAGGGAAAGGGTGCCAGGTTCAGTGTGGATGCCTCTTGTAATGAAAATGCAATCATTCGTTGTCCTACAAATTGAGAATCTTATTACAAACTTGCCCTTAAACAGTATCTTTATTTCATGTATATTTGGAGCAAAAATGCAATAAATCAAATTGACTGAAATCAATTGCCCGCAAAATGGAATATGCTATGAACGAAAAATAAGACAAGTTGTCAAAATGTTAGCAATTTAACGCCACGTTAATGCAGTCATAAATATCGCTTTATCATACAAAATTGACGGTGTCGCACATTTTAGAATCCTATTTCTTTATAATTATGAATGCTATCTTTGAAATTCCAACCTCACATGTACACAGGTTTTCACTGGCCTTTGAACAATACTAATTTGGAATACACTTTTCTAACCTTGTCCCCCTGTAGCTGCTCGGTAACTTTCTTTCCAAAATCAAATGACCTGATCCGTAGGTATTGGTGAGCTATCTGACGAATCAGGAGGATTCTATGGCCGGTCTCACCAGTACCAGTGGGTGCGTCATTATCGTGATCAATTGACATGAAAACACCGCTGCTTGTCACCAATTGCACGGTGTGACATTCCATGGTTTGCATTAGCTGGGGCATTGGAGATGGTTGATCGTCGTTGTACATGCGGAATACCTGCTCTGCAGTTTTGCAAACTACTAGAGCGTCATCAGATGGGTAAATGAGTCCCCCGTTATCCCTGAGATGGATAAGATATAGATCAGGAGCAGGAATGGCGCTATGCCGTACTGGATGTTGTACCAGTGCTTCCATGCATTCAGTACACTTGCTTGATTTCAGCAGCGTCCTGATAACACACCCAGCAATGTAGGCCACCACGTTGCAG
Organism: Astropecten irregularis; assembly: GCA_963971285.1. Classification (NCBI taxonomy): domain Eukaryota; kingdom Metazoa; phylum Echinodermata; class Asteroidea; order Paxillosida; family Astropectinidae; genus Astropecten; species Astropecten irregularis. Next base: position 6,387,712 of record OZ020263.1, on the reverse strand, counting down.
TTAAATTCGCTGAGAATCTGAGGATCACCTGGCATGGTTGTCAACGCAGGATGATCCTGCGAGAGAGCGAGGAGGCCAGTGCTGTCTTGGACGGTCGAATAAGTGTTGGAAGTCGGGCAGAAATGACAACTCAGAAGCTGCCTGTAAGCTCGTCTATTAATAAAATAAAATTACAATAAAATCAAATTTGTTGAAAAGTGAACAAAGAAAAATTGACTGGAGCGGGATTCGAACAAAATAATTTAAAATGTTCAGACACGCACTTTCCACTCTTTGTTTTGCTGCGTGCGTTTTACATAAGCAAATCTATTCTCACCTGAACTGTGTCACAGATGGGTTATAATTGAAGCCTCCTCTACCTCTGATGCCGCCGAAAAACAATTCAAGGTGGTCCTGGCTGAACTTGTACGTCAGCAAATAACTGAAAAATAAACAAAGAGATAGAGAATCATTGATGAAAAGGAAACGAGTGTACAACTACAAGATGTTTCATGAAGGGAATCTCTTGACTGATTATTAACTTACCTCAGCTTGGGTTGTGGGCCCGCACACAGGTCAGCAAACATTCCAGTGACTGACTCAATGTCTGTCAGGAAACCGACAACTGGTGTCTTCCGTCTTGACTTATACAATGGAGTACCATCTTTGTCCATTAACTCCAGTAAATAGTTCCTAGCTCTTTGCAGAAACGGCTGCCATGAGGACACATTCTGGAGTGTTAAGGGCGCCTTGAAACCCTTAGCAAATGGGTGCCTGACGTTGCAGATATCAAACAGCCTGATTAAATGTTTCAAAATAAAAGTACTGTTACCTAAAAACCGCAAAGTTCACTAAATCTAATGTATATATCGCCAATCTCGTAATGTAGATTTTTCAAAATAAAATAAGACGATAACAAAACAATAGCATCATCAGCATAAAACAAAGAACTGAAAAACGCACCTGTCGATCATTTTCAGGAAGGTTACCGTTGCATCGCAGTTCTGAAATTCTGGTTGTCCCATATCTCTCATGAATTCGATAGCTGTTGCGACGGAATTGCTCATCGTCTGTGCAGCAAGTGACACTTTCATTTTTTGTTTCTGCCACTGTATGTGAGCTGTGCGAAGTTTGTTTGCAACTCTCAATCCTTCTATCTGTTGAGTTCTGTCGAGGTTTTCGATAAACTGCCAGCACACTGTATGCACGAATGGGCAAAAAAATTAATTGAATCGAGGAATCGGGCCTACTTAAACTGCATAAACACCGGGATTTCATACCAAGTACATGTACATGTATACATGTATACATGTATGCAAAACGAAACGGCCAAAAAAAAACAAAAAACCAACCCAACTAACTTATAAGTAAATGATTTTAACTTCGAAACTTTTCCGTGGAGTCGTTAACACAGTGTTGTATTCTGATGTATTCTTTAAGTGGGTCCCTACCAAGTGAGTTGGATTCTCCATCGAGCAAAATTTTCCAAGTGGCGAGCAGATTCCGCATTAATTTCAGCATATGACATGGATCAAGTATATACCAGATCTTAGAAGCTGGGTCGCATGGATGTGTAAACCAAGTCTTCATGTTGTGCGCTGGATGCAAGGTGACACCAAGGAGTTCGGCTGCTGCCATATTTGCACTTAATCCGTCACCTGTAAAAACAAACAGTTTTTGCTTGAATTCAAAATACCTTCCATACATTATTTTATAGAAAGGTGGAACGTTTTCATAATTACATAAACTCACCAGTCAGTGAAACTACAGTTACACCAGTATCCCATAAGAGAATCAAAGCTTCGGTGACCAGTCTGGCCTGTGTCTCAGCACACATTCCTGCCACAGGGAAGTATCCAATTGGAAGTTTCCAGTCACCATTCATTGCTACGACCATTAGGACGATACATTCCGTCGCAGGACGACAGCTGATGTGTCCATAACCGAGATCCTCATACCTGCCAGTATACATGATAAATAAGTCGAATTAGCCTTGCTTTATACGGAAAGGCATGCAGAAGGCATATTTGAAACTCATGAATATTGCCTACCCTACATAACGTGATCCGTCAAATTCCACTTGCTTCCGGATGCTCATACCGTCCACCATCAGGCACACCAACAAGTCATGGCTTGAAGAAGCTTGCTTCTCATGAAGAACTTCAAAAGCCTCTTGTGTGAATCCTGGATAACAGGACGTAGTTGCCAACCATCGTCTGACTGTACGCAGACTTGGTAGCGCAATCGTCTTTCGTACGAAGTCGTATGCCTTTCGGGAGCAGTAATACAGGTAAATGGAAAACTTCTTCATTTCCTCACTGTACTCATTGGATGAGGTATGTCCATTCTCCTCAATCATTTCAAGTTGCAGATGAGGAAAATCAGACTCCAATGCCTGAGCTTTGTCATTCGGAACAAGCCGTTCCTTCTTCAGACTTTGGACTATGTCCTTGACGGTTGATACCTTCTTCTTCAGTTGTCGACATTTGCGTTGTAGCCGTCTCTTTTCTTCTTCTAGCTTAGTGATGCGGCCTTTCAAGGTTGATGGTAGATTCATCTTTGGAGACAAGGCATATGAGTGATCTGTCTGCATGGGGGCGTTGACCGACACTTGAGCACACGATTTCCTTGACACTGATTTGACCTGTGATCTCTTCACAGTCGGAAGATCTCCGGTTATCAAATATTCATTTTTCTATGAACGAAAGTACAAATTAATCGAAGAAATAAAAAAAAAAACACGAAGGACAATGGTACAATGAAATCTGGTAGAAGCATATACATGTACATATACTGTTATGTTACGAGTACAGCGATTTTAATAAATCAATAATCATATACTGATACATACAGGCTGCAAATGAGTCGGATAGTCCTCAAAGATGGATGGTACTGCATCCTCACGAAGTTGTCTTCTTCCCCATTTCACTGTGAAACAATCTGCTGGGAAGTGGTCGCTGCAGAGTCTGTCGCGACTTGTTGGTTGCCATTTACTGCCATTGGGATTTACCCGCTTGATTCTGTGCAGCCACGCTTTCAGTCTCTTGGGGTCTCGGCGGGGAAATCTGCAGGCAGACAAAAGTATAACTAGGCCTGAACTAAATCACTGAGATGAAAATGTTGATTTTGGATTTTGCGATTGATGATTAGAATCCGAAAGACGAATGCCTATTAGGCCTATTAGGCCTAATATAAATTCAGGTCAATCGTGCTTTCCAACCGAAGGAGAATTCCATCATTGAGTCTACGAGTCTAACCATAAAGGCTGGGGGTGAAAACGGGTTTTACGGAGTGGGCCCATTAGGCCCCCTATCAATTTATGTAAGCTTACGCTTAGCCTAAGTTTAACTAAAAACTGTACATGTGTACAGTATACATTTGGCACTTCCTATACATTTTTTCTCAATTAAAAGTCGAAGTTGGAAATGATTTTTGTATGATACAAGTTAAATAACTTACACATGATAGGTCAGCTTTTTGAGCGTCTGTCCGTCGGGGCCTTTCCTCTTTTTCCGGCTGTTACACACAGGGGCAGCGCAATTCGCCACCATCTTGTTGCTGCAAGTTTTCACTGACGAATGAAGTGATCGTCACGTCAAGAAAAAGCGCGTTTGAATGATTCGGCCCTATTCACGTGACTAATGGCAGCGCCCAGTAAGAACGCGCGTATTGAACGCGCGTCCAATCTAGTGATTCCGTCTCGTGATTGGTTCAGAGCGCGTCACATGACATTATATATTTTTGCTATACAAGGCGCACAGCGCGCGACGCACTACCCCGTGGCAAGCAACGTACTATCCCAATGTACTATACCATGGCAATCAATGTACTATCCCGAGCTGCATGGTACCCAGACTTATATTTTAGTGCACAGAGTACAGCACGTAGTAACCGTTGTAGTATCACACCTCGAACCCAAGCAGTTGTGCATAATACTACATACCTGAATGAGAAATGTGTGCGAGGATGCAAAGTTTAGACTGGCACCTCTTCAAATTACATGATTGTGCACATTGATCTCCATTAGAAAGACTGGATAGGACACTGCGCCCTCCATCTTGTAACCGCATGGGCGCTGCCATCAGCGGGTTTGACAGCGCGGTTTGAAGGTGCGTTCGTCACGCGCACGTACCACACAATTTGAATTGCATGCATAATAGGCACGTTCTCACACACCAAAAAGCGCGACTATTTGGGTCGCGATTTGGAGCGCGACCCAAATAGTCGCGCTGTTTGTCGTGTTCACACAGCCAAAAAAGCGCGACCCAAATCGCACCGGTACGATTTCTATCAAACTGCGCGTACGCGATTCTTAATGTTTAAAATGAAGTTGGCATGCATCCTGTGCTTAACTGGCGCGCCCGCCTTGCATGATGGGATATAAAAAACCGGTATTTTTTGGTGCACCGTTCACACAGCAAATAATCGCGACTATTTGCAAAAAGACGCACTACTAGTGCGATTTGGAGCGCGCTCCAAATCGCACTAATAGTCGCGATTATTTTGTGTTCCCACCATAGAGTTATATTAAAAAACTAGAGGGCGCACCTCTGATTTGTCGCGTCACGAATTGAAGAATTGGCCGCCATTTTCTAAGTGGGCATTCATGGGGTTATGTTAACGTTTCGCGTTTGGCTGTGACGTGTGTTTGCATTATGGCTTGATATGCCCAAAAATTGCGCAGCCTTTGGCTGCAGGAATCGGAGTAATAAGACCAACAACGTTTCATTTCATAAGTGAGTAGTATTGCTTAGTCTAACCTAAATATCATTAAATTTAGTAGATTTTTCATGGAGTAAGAAGGGGTTAACGTTAGCCTACTTTAAATTAATATTAAGTTAGGCCTATAAAAAGGCTATAGGAATTTGTGCTGCTATATTTTGTATTTTATTACTTAGTCGACTCTGGATCTGGATTTGGATCTGGATCTAGGTCTGGATGTTTACTTCGGCAAAGCTGGTTCCTGCATCATGTCAGAGGTTGAAATCATCCAGGTAACTTCAGGAAATGATCAAATAATAAAAGAAACAGGTCAGATCATCCTTGAAAAGTTGCCACCAGCACCTTCCTCATAGTCATAGTGTTGCCACTTTAAGCTTTATTTACCGGCACAATGAAGCGGAACATCGCATGGACTACCGTATTTCATTCCGAAGCAGGTCAACTCGTACACGTGCCAACTCGTACACACGCCAACTCGTACACAAATTGGTCAACTCGTACACACGCCAACTCGTACACATGCCAACTCGTACACAGCTTGGTCAACTCGTACACAGGCCAACTGGCAACTAGTTACGCAAAACTCGTTTGCAGATTTAAGTTGTTATCGCATAAATTTAGAAATGATGCTACAATGTAAACGGGATCGGGATCTTGGAAGAGTTGCCAATCAACTTGGTCTGAACTTGAAACACATGAACTTTGAAGCAGGCAATCATGTCGGACTCGTTGTCACGCATGGAATCATGTTTTCATGAGTGAGTGGGAGTTTCTGAGTTGAGATAATAATAGACAGAAGATGTTAGAAGAATTGCCGCCCAATTAATAAAAGTCTTCCATTTCAAACGTCAAGATGTAATTAACTTTGAAGAAATACAAGAATTATACGAAGCCACATCAATAGTAAACCCGGTAACTAATTCTTTTTTAAACGAACTTCTTTTTACAAATTTATTTTTACTAATTCCAGATGCAAAATTAAAGATAAGATACAAGTTTCAAGATCCAAGTTTCAAGATCCAAGTTTCAAGATCCAAGTTTCAAGATCCAAGTTTCAAGATCCAAGTTTCAAGATCCAAGTTTCAAGTTCCAAGTTTCAAGTTCCATGTTTCAAGATCCAAGTTTCAAGATTCAAGATCCAAGATCGACGTTTCAAGATGGAAGATTCTTCAGGGTTACCACCACCAACAAAATGGTCCTTTTCAGGACCACCAAATCATCCCAAAAGAGATTTATATTCAAGTCTGTTGATTACTGCCAAAAGATGAAATCCATTTTCTTTTTTTCAATTTCATTTTTTAGCACTCTCCTTCAAGAATACAGGTCCAGATTTCAGGAATGGCGACATGAATCAAGATTCATGATGCAAGATGTCACTCAGATGCAAGATTTAAAGAAATAACTACTAACTAGATTTTACAAAAAGTGTATTGTCATTGAAAAGTGAACAAAGAAATATTGACTGGAGCGGGATTCAAACCGGTGACCTCCTGAATACCATACAGGCGCTCTACCAACTGAGCCTTCCAGCCCTACGTTGATGGTGTCTCTAATTATCTCTCGTTCATCTCTTGTAGTCTATTATCTTTGTTCATTTGGAGAACGAACTTTACCACGAATATTATGAGTGCGAGTACCTGAGCACTTTTCCATGAGTGCGAGTATGAGTACGAAAACAGGAATTGACAAAGTTCATCAATGTAAACACATATGCCTAGTGAATCCTTGTACTGGTGAGCTAAAACAATTACCGGTACATAATTATAAAGTGTCTGTATTCATGGACATAGAGCTATGTATATGTAAACATTGCTGAGATAACTTATGTACATTTTTAGCTTGTCAAAAAAGTTTGTTCTTTCCCAGTGTGTTGATCTTTCATATACTGTTTCGACTTGTTAAATTAATTAACTGTGAAGAGCAAGTAATACTGTAAATAATTAGCTGTTTCGCAGTTCAGATAAAGGTGCACTTGCTTTTTGGCGAAGTGCTGCGAAGCAGTGCGAGTTAATATACCGACTTCCGTCTGTCCGTCCGTACGTCATTTTGGCCACTCCAGAAGCATATTAGTTTGTCACGATTTATTTATTTAAATGTATATATAAAAACTGGTTTTTGTCATAAGAAATGCAGGTATTCGTGGGCAAAAATATAAAGAAAGAAACAGCAACAGTCATCTGTGAAAATGTCCAGTGTCATAAGGTGACCATACTTTTGGAGAAAACAGTGGAAAAAATGCACACGGTATTTTAATATATTGATTCAGAACCGTTGCAGAAAAGTCGAAAAACGCAAGTTTCCGTATTGTGTCAAGTTTGTGGCTGATTTAATTACTTGGATCCGTAGTTGTAATCAAGTACAACAAATAGCGGTTACGCCTGGGTTCCATCCCACATTTCTCTAAACTATACATGCACGTGACCCAAGATATAAAAACCCGATACCCTCCTTGTTTCAGATTAAGACTGACAATTAAAGAAACGATATTATCGACGCGCAATCGAGTTATGACCGGCCCTCGACTTGAAAAGCTGAAAAGTGGCATATCCTAAACTAAAGCTGAATTCGAGTGGAAAGGGGCAGTTTTAATGTAAAGGATTTTTTGTCAATTATTGCAATTATTTTCAAATTGCACTAGTTTATTCCAAAAACAAACTATTGATGAGTATTATTCATGACGATAAGGCCGAAACTCCCAAAAAGATTGGAGAAAATCGACTTTTAGTAATGCGTTTTCTGAGCGCACTGTGTAAAAGAATAAGCACATCCGGGCACTTTACACGGTTTTGCCCACTTAGAGACGCCATCTTTGATTCCCCATGTGTAGCCGAGAGCGCAACACGCAGGGCACGGTGAGTGCGCACTCTAGTTTTCTAATATAACTCTATGTGGTAGAAACATATAACCGTTAAAATTGACTGCCTAAAATGCATACATTATGAGTAAAACCGATATCCGAAATCAAAACCTCACAAATTACAATTCATTATAGGCCTACCATGGCACAATTTCGCGAAGCAATTGCAACGGTTTTTGGCCGTTTTCTACAATTTCTAACGATAAATTGAGCTGAAAATTTAACAGGCTTTTTTTCGACAAATCAAATTATGAACAGACCGCAGCTGTTCTATCAACTTTACCAATTAAAGTCTGATACTACCTTTAAAGGTATAATACATTTCCCGACCAATTTCAGCAAAGATTTATTCAATTTAATACGAGGTTCAATTAAGTTCATTTTCTAATGAACACTCGTCCGCATGCGCATTCGAAATTTAATCTATAGTCGTTCGAATTCGTTATTAAAGCATTCTTTCATGAATCTGGTCTTTAAATTCAGATCGTCCTGTCGTGCATTCAGAATCGTCACAGGTTTTTAACAGCGGTCTGGAAAGCATTCAACTTGGTGAATAAGCATTCACTTCTGACAAATGTGAATTCAAATTAAAACCTACATGGCAAGTTGCCTTGCAGGTCAGGAAATTGAGATCTAAGCAAACAAAATATATGTTCGTGAAATAACCACAAGGGAAACTGACTGAGTTTTTTTTTATAAAACAAAATATAGATAAACTAAACACTAAACACAAGGAAAACAAATTAATATCTTGTTCGTTGCAAAATAGTCAATTAAGTTTTTGTTTTGTTTAAACACAAAGTGAGTGTGAAAACATAAAAACGCCTCTTAGGCTTAATTAAAATTACTGTCCAGGAGTATCGTATAGGCGAAAAGTACAATGACCGGGTTTAATATCTGAAAGGATGTATCATGAAGGCCAAATCTGCCTCACCAGAAATGTACCACCGATTTCTTGATTTATCCACGCCACATCTAAATCGAACATTTAAAGTGCCAAATAGAGTGTCGGAAACGTCCCTGGTTTTTTAAATAATTGCCCGAATCGTCACAAGACTTTTGAAAGGTGGAAGTGTAGTCTTGAATGCCTATAAACGAAATAGAACGCACCAAAGCGAACCTGAATGATAAGGCACAAATCCTGAACGCACGATAACTAAAAAGAATTGATAATGAGGAAAAAAGAAAGCTGAGTTTGCACAGAACTGAAAAATCTGTCCAAATCTGAATAATAATAAATTATAAATACACTCGAAGACATCACAAAGCACTGTACAGTTAAAAGCATCTACAAATTATGAGCAATTATACACAGATGTAATAAAAAGTTGGTAACAATAATTAAGCACACATGAATGCGTTTTGACGAAAATGAACGTTTACGTATTTGCTGAATTTGGCCTTGAAAACCTATACGTTATGGGTAAGGGTCACAGAACAGCACTCAAATTTTGTTCGTTGCGCTTGGACGGTACTGCCGCGGCCGTTGTGGCCGTACGTGGGGTGTGATCCGTCAGCTGGGGCTCCGGGACGGCAACTGGTAGGGCATCCAGGACGTAACGGCCATGAGAGCTGTCGTCGGCCGTGGTCCGGAAGGGACCGGCGGCACGGTGCGGTTCCACTGGTAGGCTGAGGTGAGGCCGCAGGATGGAGAGAGTATAGCTATAGCTGGTGTCAATGCGCTGAGGAAAGGGCGATTGCGTAATGTGAGCCGCCCAGATCCACGGACCTTCATTCGATATTGATCGTGGCTTGGGGACTCCACTACCACGCCTGATCTGTCCCGGTCGGGTGGGCACCCTGTTAATTCTGAATGAATACTCTCTCACCGATCGCCAATGGTCGGAGGGGGCGCGAATGGGCCCTAAGAGATTCTGTTGTCCGTATTCGGAGAGCGTGCTCCCTCACTGCCCATGCCTGGCGCCAAAGGGGGAGGATGTGGGGATTGGAGAATTTCTGTAGTCCGGTTAATGAAGAAGGTGTCCGTTGTAACGAGCGGCCGAATATGATCTCCGCCGGTAAAAGTTTGCAGTCTGGATCGGGTGTGTTACGGAGCTGTTGTATAAGCACTTTGTATATAGGGCTGATCATTGTAAAGCGCTTTTGATTATTGATTTTTTATATATAGAAATAGCGCTATAGAAATGAAATAAATGTTAAATGTTAAATGTGACAACGTACGCATGAAGCGGTTGGTCGAGGTTGCCGGTTGGGCTAGTGTTGGACTCGATGGATCTTTTCGGCGTCATAACCGCGACCTCTGATTTGCCGTTCGACTGAGGGAAACTGACTGAAGACAGGCTGTGTCTGACACCCTATAGGCGGAGGAAATCTTGCGGCGTGTGACTAGCAGTAAGTTCTGGGCCGCCATCGCTTGAGATCTCCTCTGGTACACCAAACGTGGTGAAGTATGTGCGGAGATGGCGGGCCAGGCCGGCAGATCCGCCGAGGCTCGTACCTGCTGATGAGCTGTATACATGTACCTCCACCCACATCCAGATAGGCGGTCCCCTTTGGCGGTCGAGGTAGTGGCACCCTCCGCGATCAAAGAAATCTGCAAAAACCGCCTCAAATGGGGATGATATGGTGGTGGTGACCGGTGGTGATAGCAGTGGTGTGGCAGCTTGTAAAGGAGCGTTTCGGCTGCAATCGGTGCATCCCTCTAGGGTATCACGGATGTCCTTTGACATCCCCGGCCAATACACACTGGCGCTGGAACGCTGTTCCATTTTGGACGTATCCTGGTGGGCAGCGTGGGGAGACTGTAGGACACGGCAATGAAGCGACGGGGGGACACCACACTGTCCTGATATAGTAGGACGCCCTCGTGGGTGTAGATGGACTCAGCATTAGGCCAGAGGTTGGCAATGGCGGGATCGTCGCGATCAGGTAGCTGCTCAATCAGCTGCAGGAGGTGGCCAAGTGATGCATCCGCCATCGCCTCCTGTGCGATGAGTGACCATGATATTAAGCCGAGCTACATCGCTACAGATGAACCTAGGCCACAGCCAGAGCTTCTACCCTGCGTAGCGTTGCTCTGCCGAAGATAAGAACCGTGAGCCAGCCAGGGCGAGCCTTCATCCTCCAGGGCAGCAGTCTGGCATGCCTGATGATCAGCTGCAGTGTTGCTGGAGGAGGAAGTAGCCGATGGCACGCTTTGATTAGTCGGGGCGGAGACAGGTGCGCTTCTTGATGTCGAAGACGATTGCTTCATTGGACACCTGGAACATCTCCAACTTGGTGGTCCATGGAAATTTGTAGTGTGGGCTGAGGTATGGCTTGAATGGGGCTATCGTTTCGCGCAGCTGGGTGCAGTTGGTCACCTGGTTGACGAGGCCAAACCAACTCTTGATGATGTTTGTCGTGGAGCTTGGGGAAGGGAAGTCTGTGATAGCAACGAAGTATGTACTTCGGCAGCGGTTCGATGGTCGAGTCTTACACCAAGAGCCGGCAAATTCTACACATCTTTCAGCAACCTGGAACTTGATCGGGCTCAGCAAATACCCGCCTGGCCGACAAGAGTGAGAAAGTCGATGGTCCCCCACCTGTGCTGCTCCAGGTTGGTGTCAAAGTGGATGGTGTCATCAACTCATCAACACATCGTTCCTTACGCTCAAAGGTCGAGAGTATGGCTTCAAAGCGACAATTGTACCCATTCCCTGGTGACAAGTACATGTAGCTGTGTGGCGCCCTGACTCGTGTAGCGCCAGCGGCCAGCGGCTAAAGGTAGTCGAGTGACGGTCGGATGCACGCAGAAGGGCGCAGTGGTAGCCGTTCCAGGCATCCGTGACTGACTTCCACGTGTCCTTTGTGGTGCAACGGGAGAATTGGAAAGGTGACGTGGGGCGCAGATTCACGTTGGGGCAAGAACACGTACCATCATGTAGGATGTAAGGTGCCCGGCACCCCTCGTGTAAGGACCCGGTGGCGTTCATGGGTGGTGGATCATGTGATGTGCCCTGGCCAATCAAGTGATGCTCCTGGCACTGCTCACTGACACTGGGTGCGTTTGTGAATTACAGAAGTCATTTGAAAGGAAGAAAGGTTGAGCAGCGTCTCATAAGATAGGTACATGGCTTGACCAGTGCTACTCACGTAGATGGCGAAGCGGCATGCTGTCGTTCAACCGGCATTTGTGCGCTGTAAGCCTGGTGAAGAATGCCCCTTCTATTGCAATTTGGGAGCGATGGCTGCTGAAAGGCTGAGACTCGGGAGAATTCACAGGCCAAGAAGTTTGCTAGCGACCATGTCTGATTGGGCGCCTGTATCTGTGATTTCGGATACGTCTACCTGAGTGTTCGTAGTTCCAGGAAGCTCTCTTCTTGTCTCATGAATATGTATGTATCTATGTTCTTAACAAATCAAATTGCTCCGTCCAATACCCTTAGCAAATCCTATATCATATGAACAATGGTCGATACAAGTTTTTCAAGTCTGTTATTCGACGGAATCGTGCTCCATTATAGGGATCGAGAATGTATACGTACCGTCGTCTCGTCCTCGCAAGTAGAACACAATACATATAATGTACACACATACACCATACCCCTGGCGTAGCGACGAGTTGCAGGGCGCGGCGGTCGCGAATAAGACCGCTGAATAACAGACTTGATAGGGGTTGATCCGTTGCTGCGAAGATATGCATAGATGGCCTGATTCCAGGATCTGCCTTCAGCTTTTGCTGTGCGATAAATTTTGTTCAGATTTTGCATCATGCACTCAACCTCGCCGTTTGCTTGTGGCCAGAGAAGTGTGATGCGTCGATGTTCAAATCCAATGTACTGGCGAATGATGCGAACTCTGTACTTTGGAATGGCGGGCCATTATCAGTGCGAACAACCTCTAGGCAACCGAAAGTTGCAAACATTTTTTCAAGCTTGGGAATGACGGATTTTGCAGAGGTGGAACTGGTGATTTCAATTTCTGGATAACGATTATATTCGCCGACCACGACAATCAGGTAATCACATGTCGGCAGTTGCTTGAATTTGTTCAAGGTGTGCTGGTGGATCGGAGTAGCAGCTTTTGCCATTGTTGAACATTGACAAAAATACGCAAACGTATTGCCGAACAGGTACATGTGAAGATGGAGTATGCCCCGGTTAATACAGCAAGGGCTTCTCTCTCAGTTTGTGAGTACCTTTGTTCGACTGCTGTTTAGCGATCGGATAGCTACTTCTACAAAAGCTGTTTCCAGTAGTCATGCTGAACGAGTAAATGCGCATAGGTCGATGGGGCTGGCGTCGACCATGATATCGGTTTGGCTATCAGAAGTTAGCAATCTTACAAAGTTCAGTATATATTGACCCATTGCGTCGCTTTGCTGTTTGCCCCATATCCATGGAGATGACTCTTTTGTGAGTACTCGGAGTGGTTCCGAGATCTGCGATAATCTGGGTATGAAGCTAAGCTAAGCACAGGAAGCTGCGAAGCTCTTCCTTGTTGACTGGAGTGGTTGCATCAGTGAGTGCTTTCACCTTGGCGGGACTGGGTGAAACACCGTCTGAGGAGAAGACATGACCGAAGAATTCCACACTGCTTGCATGGAACTGACATCATTTTGGTCTTGTCGAGTGTCAAGCTCTTCTCTCTGAGGCGTTGTCTACCTGCCAAGTTGTACTTCGGTCTTCGGTGTTTTTCCCGCACACAAGTATGTACTAATTTATGGTTCAGCACCATTGTTGACTCCGAAGTTGAGTTGCTTGAATTGCTAGAGACCAACGTGTGTTGAGAAGGTGGTCAAGTGAATGAGAGTCAATTGCCTGATTGACGGCGCGCATGTCAAAGTGGTATGGCATTAGGATCTTTAGTTTGGGTACCCACGCGGATTGGCGATATCCAAGGGGTAGGTGTGTAGTTAACTTTTGCGAGTGCTCGGAGTGGTTCCGAGATCAGCGCTAATCTGGGTACGAAACGAGCGCAGTAGGCACAGGAAGCTGCGAAGCTCTTCCTTCCGAAGCTCTTACTGGTTCGATGATATCGAGTGTTTGAAGGCGTTTCTGTTCAGACTCCACTTTACGACGAACATGAAAGGGGATCATTCGATGCGGCTGAGCTGCAGGTGTGACTGATTTGTCAACGCGAAGTTTGCACTTCACATCAGCCGGTTTGCCAATTTCTTCAAAGCTGTCAGCGTATTAATCAACGATACTATCCATCCACTGCATGACGATAATGGACTCAAGATTGTACGTTGTACAATGTTCAGTGCAGATGCACTCTGAAGCTGAGAAGGGTGTCGCCAAGTCCCTCGACCATCACAATTTATTTCCATACGCAGAACATGTGTCCATGTGTGGGTAATTTCCTCCGCAGTTATGGAATGTCTTTGAGAAAGGCTGATGAGATGCATGGGACGACTTGTCAGCACTGTGTATTTTGCGGACGATGTCTGGGTTCCCACTTTGTTTCCGATGTGACCTCTCAACTGCACGGACTTGAGGCTGTGGTTGATCTATGCTCTTAAAGTGAGCATATACAGGATTGGAAAGATGTGCGTTTTGGCTGAATTTGGTACTTAAACAGAAGTGAAGGTCTTAAACTTCCTTACAGACGTTTTATGTACCTTTTACGCTTTGTTCATCTGGATAGCAGAAATACGGCCGAAAGAATCTTGCCCCCTCGATAGCCCTCACGGTTACACCACGCCTTTCGAAATGAAATTATTATAGCGCCCTCTCATAAAAATTCGCTTTAAGTTCGCAAATGGGTTCGTTTTCACATGGCCAGAACTGACTACGCTACGTAGCTCTATGGCATACAATGTATACAATCATGCGGTCTATCGTCTTGTACGTAGCATACATGTACAATGCACCACGCGGTCACAAACTAGCTGCGCCCGATCACGGATCGCCTGAATGGAAGAGGATAATTAAAACAACTCAAGTGAGGGAGTCCTTGGAGCCTAGTCTTTCGAAGTCGCGGTGATCGTCTCTTCTTTCACGCAACTCTCGCGAAACCGCTGTACTTTCTGGCGAGACTCATGGCTACGGCGAGAGTTCGGCTCTCGGCTCGGGACTACTCGAAAAGAAAGTTATACGCAAATCCTTCGGTTATTCATTGTTACCAATGTTGTAAATTCCATTTAAATCTATGGGAATGTTTCTCTGTGTAACACATTGCTTGAAACGTTTTTAGGAAACACATTTCACAATATAGTTATACAGTGCTAGCCCCCAAACTTTGGAACTCTCTACCCATTCACATCCGTGAAATTGATTCTTTAAACTCGTTTAAGATTGCACTTAAGAGCTTTTTTTTTCACAAGCCTTTTATTAAGTTAATTAAATTCTTTGTGTCATTCATTCTACTGAGCGCTTTGAAACATGGTGGAAAGCGCTTTATAAATGTTGTTAGTTATAGTTATAGTTATAGTTATAGTTATAGTTATAGTTATAGTATAAGTTTTAACTCTAGCAAGCTTTCACTAAAAAAACCCGTGGATGTTTTTCATATCTGGCAATTCTTCTCTCCCCAGTTTTCAATAATCATCAACTTCTTTTAACTGCATTTTTGTATGAAGCATTAATCGTTTGTTTCCTTATTATTTGGAATACGCTCCTGGCAGCGACACACAAGGAAAGATGGCGGCTATGGATGGGTTATCACAGCGATAAGTTTCCTTATCGGTGTGATTGAACTTGGTACGTTCAAAAGCTTCGGCGTGTTCATCTTGCCCATCCGCGAATCGTTCGACTGCTCCATTACAGCCCTGGGAACTGCAATGGCAGCATCCCCCGCAGTGACCTTCTTCCTTGGTCAGTATAGAACCTCTATTTCATAGTCAAATGTCAGCTTTTCTCAAAATTGTGAACGATGATTTAGATGACATTTCCACTGGTTATATAATCTGAATCTTAATTTTGGATACAGTGTACTTGTAGATTACTGGTCATGTCGCTTCACTGAAATCAAGGAGGCCTTTTTCTAACACGTTTAATATCATCTTTAACTGCTTCAGTACCACTGGTCAATATCATGGCTGGGAGATTTGGCCCGAGACCGCTTACCATTGCAGGAGGTATCGTCATGTCCTTGTCGTTCGGGGCCATCTTTTTCACAACCAATTTGGCAGTCTTTTCATTCTTCGTCATCCTGTGGGGTAAGTTTGCTCACAAGACTGGGGAGAGTGGGCTATAATATGACAAGGTCGTACTAATTACTGATCATACTTGTTATTTTGTTCTCCAATTGTAAAGGGCATGCAAGCTTCAGGTCGGCCACGAAAATCATGATTGCTATAGTGTATATAGGCCTAGACAAGTTACGGAAGCTTGAATTGCCTTCCGAGTTTCCACGTTACTGAGATAATTTATCTCGGAAACAATGAATGTTTTCATGGTAACATGGAATTCAACGATAGGAAACTTGGAATTCAATGTTAGTGCATTTCAGTAATACGGAAAAATATCTCAGTAATACGGAATTCAATGATAATTTTTCTCAGTAACACGTAATTCAATGAATATCGTGTTTATGAGATAAATTATCATTGAATACCGTATTACTGAGATAACTTATCATAAAATTCTGTGTTGCTGAGATGCATTAACATTGAATTCCAAGTTTCCTAGATATTCTATCGTTGAATTCCATGTTACCATGAAAACATTCCGTGTTAGCAGGATCATGTTATCTCAGTAACGTGGAAACTCGGAAGGCAATTCAAGCTTCCGTAACAAGTCCTCGGACCTTGGTGTATAATTCCTGTAGCTGGGTCGTTATACCTCTATGTTCTAATTTTCAATCCAAATTGGCTTGTGTGTCCTTGTTTACACAGGGATCGGTGTCGCTATGGCCTACGCTCCTCCGATTGCTGCATTGCTGCCTTAGTTCCCCACGAACTCGGCCATACCCGTCAGCATCACCATGGCAGGGAGCGCGTTCGGAATGATGGTCTACCCACCTCTGACGGAGCTCCTGATCGACGCCTACGGCTGGCGAGGAGCCATGTTGATATTCACTGCTGTAAACGCCAATGTCTGTGTCCTTGGAGCGTTGATCAAGTCATCTACAGGGGAGTACTCTCCACTTGATGATGGCACTACTCATGTCGAAGGCACTACTCACGCCGATGACATATCAGATGCTCCTGATGAGAAAGAATCGCGGCCCTGCTGTATGACGGCTGCAGGGGTACTTTGCAAGGTTCTGTCTTTGGACGTGCTATTGAACGAACCTAGATTCACGGCGCACGCCTTGGCCTTTTTCCTGCTTGGTATCATGTTCAGTGCCTGGGTTATCTACCTTGTGCCACACGCGACCACCAGAGGCATAGACATCCAACTGGCAACCTTCCTCTCGTCAGCTGGAGGGATTGGCACCCTGATTGGCCGAATCCTGTACGGACCCGTGTTACACAAGAAATTCATGACATCAGTTCAAATGATGATTCTGTTCAGTCTCATCAACATGGCTGCCTTCTCTCTAGACCCTGTTGTATCAGACAACTATCCGGGTCTCGTGTGTCTCGCCTTCGTGAACGGTCTGAGCCTCGGGACGATGGCAGGTCTGATCGTTCATGTCGCTCAGGAGGTCTTGGGCGAAGGAATGGGTGTTCGGGGGTGGGGAACGGCGTGCGTCTTCTTCGCAACAGGCGAACTTACTGGAGGAGCATTTGCAGGTAATTCCTTGAGCAGGTTTGCTGAAAGATTTTCCGAGGCAAGAATGCAGTGTGTGTAGGCTAAAGACCGTCAGTTTTCCTGATAAAATATTTAATATCCATGAGCAAGATTTATACTCGATGTTCTCTTGTGTTCCATTGGATAATTTAAACATTAGCTCATATTCTCATTACGGTGATTATACTCTCTGAAATCATCCTAAAAGATGAGGAATTCATTATTTTAGTTATATTAAGGGCCTATTCTTTTTTCACTTGAAGATTTTGGAAAAAGGCACAGCCATGAAATTTATTTAAGAATCTCCAGAATCAATGCGAATATCCACCCGTGTACAGTGCCAGGCAGCCCAATCCCCAACTCGCGGTCCCAAAACATGTTAAGGTTGTCTTTAAAACGTCTAAAGGCATATGTCTGACAAGGCTTTTCCTTTCTCGTCTCTCTAGGTTGGTTGTATGACATATCCGGAAGTTACAACGTCCCGTTCTTGACGCTTGGAGGTCTATCGGCCCTTAGCGTCTTGGTCTTGGTAGTTGAACGCCTTCTGAATGGGCGCGATTCTTCTTAGTTGGTGGATGCCGGTTGCAGATTTGGCTGACACAGGCGGCGAGGCAATATAAGCCATTTGCGAGATAAATCTGAATAGTAACTGGTACACAGGCTTCTTTCATTGCATAGAAACACCTCAGTTTGAATTTCCCAGACTAAAGACTCTGTTGCTATATCACATGATTCGGGGCAAGCTTTTGCTTTAATAGTTACATAACAGACGTCTTGCGCCAATGCACTGTTCATAATGGATATAAGAATGGCACAAAGGAACCAGACCACTCCAGAGATGGGTATCACTATGGAAAAGCTTGCCCCGAATCACGTGATATAGCAACAGTCTTTAGTATGGGAAATTCAAATTGGGGTGTTTATATGCAATGAAAGAAGTCTGCGTATACCAGATACTATTCAGATTTAACTCGCAAATGGCTTATTGCGAAGGATCCATAGCCTGTAATTTCTACGATATGCGTTATGGGCCATTGTTGGAAGCTGTGAGAATATGAATATTCAAGTAGGGCATTGTCTGACACATCCTGATCTTAGGATTATGATAATGTAAGACAAGCTCTACATTTAAATATAGGTGGAAGTTGATTTAACTCTGGTTGTACAAAATGATTTTCTTTTCTCTAACATGCCTTTAGCTGTCTATTCTAAAATCGATTATAATTCTGTCGTAACGTCGGCAATACAAATATTTACCTGTAGCTAAATATTTGTATTGCCGACGTATATACTCGTGTAGATTGGTGAAGGTTTTCTCATCAATACTGTAAATGCTGTACCGGGTTTTTATAACTTGTGTGGATGTAACAGTAATTGTACCTGCTCAGTCGGGAAAAGATTTCTGAGTGTGAGACTTTTAGTTTCGAACAACAGCCAAGCTGAATTCTGGTGACAGGTTTTGAATCGACTTTTCGAGAACATTTTCACCTCGTATAGAGAAAGAGAGAGATTTAGGGAGGGGGCGAGATAGAGAGGGAACACTGTTACTTCCTATACAAAAATTTGATTCCTTTCTTGAACTTCATATAATCCCCAAGAACAAAACAGGCTGACTTGCCTAACTGTATGTCTACACAGGCGGAGCCCATCACAACTAGTGGACTCCCATCAACCTGCTGAATTGTGGCCCTCTGTGCTTCCAGCACACGCCTCCATTCCTTAGCAGGAGGGCGTGGGTTCGAATCTCACATGAGCATGCATGTGATTTTTTTTCACGTGCTCTCACAAGCACTGAGTATAGAGTGCTCATCCACGTCGGTGAAGGGCAAGCCTAATTTGCATATTATCTATTGCCCGACCAAATAATTTAATATTCATGATTTACTGCGGTACCCGCCGCGATATTGGATTCGATTCACCCTGCAGACCCCAGCTAGCTCGGTGACCTAGCAGGTAAGGCATCTGCACTAGTAAGCAGGAGGTCGTGGGTTCGAATCCCACCTGAGCAAGCACGTGATTTTGTTCACGTGCTCTCACAAGCATTGAGTATACAGTGCTCATCCACGTCGGTGAAGGGCAAGCCTAATTTGCATATTATCTATTTTTATCTATTTTTTATATTATCTATTTTTCGACCAAATCATTTAATATTCATGATCATTATTATGGCGGTGTGTGCGTGGTTTCATGGCTTCTGACTGCCAAACGAACAAAGATAGTTGACTATTGGGGTCACCACCAACATAGGGCTGGATGGCTCAGTTGGTAGAGCGCCTGTACGGTATTCAGGAGGTCGCCGGTTCGAATCCCGCTCCAGTCAATTTTTCTTTGTTCACTTTTCAATGACTTAAAATAACTCAGTCAGTTTCCCTTGTGGTTATTTCACGAATATAATAATTAAAAAGCCGTATCCTCTTTGAGTGATCCCCCATGTACCGTTCCCAGGTTGCAGCATTGTTGCGTGTATCATTGAAACGATCCCTGGGGTGTGGCGGTGTGTGCGTGGTTTCATGGCTTCTGACTGCCAAACGAACAAAGATAGTTGACTATTGGGGTCACCACCAACATAGGGCTGGATGGCTCAGTTGGTAGAGCGCCTGTACGGTATTCAGGAGGTCGCCGGTTCGAATCCCGCTCCAGTCAATTTTTCTTTGTTCACTTTTCAATGACTTAAAATAACTCAGTCAGTTTCCCTTGTGGTTATTTCACGAATATAATAATTAAAAAGCCGTATCCTCTTTGAGTGATCCCCCATGTACCGTTCCCAGGTTGCAGCATTGTTGCGTGTATCATTGAAACGATTCTTTGGGTGTGGCGGTGTGTGCGTGGTTTCATGGCTTCTGAATGCCAAACGAACAAAGATAGTTGACTATTGGGGTCACCACCAACATAGGGCTGGATGGCTCAGTTGGTAGAGCGCCTGTACGGTATTCAGGAGGTCGCCGGTTCGAATCCCGCTCCAGTAAATTTTTCTTTGTTCACTTTTCAATGACTTATTATTATTATCAATTTTGTTGGCTTCACTTAAAGGTTGTATCATACTTTGGTAAGAGACCAAAACAGAAATGTTCATAGATTTACATATAACTTTCAGGGTATGAAGATGATGCTGGTAGAAACCTACCGTTAAAATATTTCCGCCTGAAATGGTATATTTATCCAGAAATTAATAAAACAACGACCGACAATCTTTTTTGATCTTTTAAAAGATCAAAAATAAAAGAGAAAAGACTTAAGAAATACTGTGGCCGTTTTTCACTGTTTTCTCAAAAAGTTGGCACCGTATGGGACTGAAATTTTCACAGATTACTTTTACTGTATCTTCCTTGATATTTTTGCCCATGAATCTGTATTTCTTTGACAAAAACCAAAGTATGATACTACCTTTAAAAGCAACAAACTTAAATGGCACATTGTTATATTATACCGTCAGATGTAGTTGTTATGCACGTTTAATGTCTGAACCTTCTGTCACACTGCGTGTATAATAAACATTGAATTTACACGTTAATATTGGTAATTTTTGCACTTCATTTCATGATTTGTCTCACAATTTTAGCACATTTTAACCCATATAACTCTTGGAACAGTACGAAACATGCTTTGTATCAAGTGTAATCAAGTTATGATACAATCAAGTAATCATTTTATACCATTGAGGAGAAATGCATTGGATTGCATAGGCCCTTTTTAACATAGCCGGTCAATTGGATGATGTGTACAACTGTCCCACAATGCATTTCTCATATAATGCAAATATACAAAGGATTCATAGGTAGATGACAATTAGGAAAGGGGCTTCGTTCACGACTCGTTGTCTGAGTGGGTGGTATTTCCAAGTAGTTCAATATTAGTTGCCTCCTCCAAGGACAAGACTTGCAACAAAATCATCATCATCATGTTCGTCCATCCACACCACACCCAGTAGCCCTACCCAGTAGCTCAGCGGATCCATCTCAATCCAGCTGTTCTACTCCAGTGCACCCTTAGCATCTCCTACAACACTTATAACCAGCATCCTCCGAGTCAGGCAACCAGTCACCCTACTGAAGACGAACAGAGCACACTGCTCGGAACGTCGAGTGTTAACCATCGGTTCTTCTCAGAACCACACACTCTCAGAGAAGATTACAAGGTGTCACCACAAATCTTACCTTATGACAGGCAACCAGGTTGAAATGCGCTGTGTATGAGACTGATCGTCGTTAAATCGGATGTCTGATAAAGAAGCTGATGAAACATTGGAACATAAATAATCAACATGTAAAACCTGCATTGACATATGGAGGAGTATGGGTTGGCCCAATGGACGTAGGGATTCGATATCACATAGAAACATTGTACATCAGATGGGATAAATGACACACTGTGCTTTGTCTTTGGTTTACATCACTGGTCATTATCTCATCTTGTGTACAATTCATAATGCATCATCCACTGATTCAGTCACCTGTGCATTATCAAGCTACCAGACAGAATTGGAGAATAACGAAAAAAAATACCTAGGCTGAAAGTCTGAAACTACTACACACAGCTCTGACTAGACCACAACAGGAGCTTTCACGGCAGGTTCATAGCCCCAACTCCCAACTGAATGAACTCCATTGAGAAGACATGAATTGAAACGGATCAGTGCTGTGCTATATACAAGCATTGATTAATCATGTTCACTTGCATTGCCGCTTCGTAGTATTTAAAAAGCCTGACTAATTGGCTGTGTGATATGCCTACAGCGAGTGCATAATGATTAACATAAAATTGTTAATCCAATATCAATTCATTTCGAAAATGACACTGGACATTTTTTTACAAAAATGTGATCAATAAAAAAATTTAAATGAATCTAAAACTCAATCAGAAATTGAAAATAATGGATAAAGTCATTCACTCAGATAGTGTGAAATGACGTCATTCATTTAAACCTATTTCAGTGACAATGACATCATTGCTAAACTGCACTTGTCATTGAAGTTCATGAATATACCTTTACGATCATGAAGTACAGTAACAGCAGTTTGTGTGGACGCGTTTAGAATTATGGTTAATTTTAGCACCTCCTTATCTATAATATTACATTATCAAATACTGGACGGTTTATCCCGTGGACATCGCACCCCATCAAAAAGAAATGAAATCTTGAAAAACCTTAGAAGAAATAAAGAAATCACGTTTAGAGTGCAAAAAAGAAAAATCAATGTAAATGAACGATTTGTTTCAAAGGCTGAAACTTAAAATAGAATTACGATTATGATAAAATACAATAAATGAAAATGAATAGAAAAGAAATATTTCGAATAATATGTTTGATTCAAATGAAAAGACAGATTGGATAAAGAGTGTTATTAAGGATCAGAAAGCAGACACCATGCTACCAGCATCAAACGACTCTTTACCAGAACTAGAACCAGCGACATCACAATTAAACACAGCGGTCTTTATCTGCAGATTATTCCTGTCTATGTACTCTCCGAGGAAAAACACGGTTCCCATTTCCCGCACTAGAACAGATATACATTCATATTAATAGCAGATTAACATCACAGGTCAAGCATAGGAAGGCACATGATATCTCCAAACGTAATATGAAGTCACATTTCCCTCGAAGTGGAACATTTGTCCACGGGAATAAAACAGGATTGCTCATCATGAACCATATGAGACATTCTCACTCCATTTAAGTGATGCGATTAAGTACTATGGTTAATCCAATAATTATTGAACCTCATGGATCTATTACATAAAGCGAAACACATAACACTCCAATTCCTTATAACTGTATGATTGACTGTGCCCTATGTGAAGGTGAAGTTTGTAAGACAAAGGGACTTGAAGAGGTTGACATTGAATAAAAGTCCTCCACACATCACCTCCACAGGGAGATTGAACATATCAGGCCTACCATTTCCATATGAGACAATGGGCCGTATGCATAAAAAGTAGCAATTGCTTGCAAGCAATTGCTTCAAGCACAAGCAATTGCTTGTCAGGCAAAAGATCAAGCTTAAGCAATTGCTTAAATCCATATGCATAAACTTTTGCTTCTGCTTAAACCTTTAGCTTGCTTTCCGCAGGCAATTGCTTGAGGTTTTAACAATAAGGACGCCACGCCAGTGCAAAAACCATTCATGGGAGTACAAAGGCGGATTACGTAATATGTAACATGTGGGGAGGTGATTAGTACGTGCTCTGCAGCAGGAAAAGACCACGATCATGACCAGTATTGGCAAAAGGATGGATGTAAAATAAATGAAGACAAGAGCGAAAACAAAACACAAACGGAATAATTCCGATAGGTCGCTGGAGCTATAATTTCTTCTCTATTTATTCTATTCCTGTACAACTTCGGGGTTTCTCTTACGATCATGAACAGGATGATTAAATGCAAACATCATGATTAAGCAAGAGCTCAAGCTGGTACGACAGAGCTTCAAAAAACGTAAGCAATTGCTCATAAGAGCAAGCAAAAGGTTCGTTTTATGCATACGTTTTGTTGAGCAATTGCTTATCTTTAAGCAGTTGCTTGCTGCCCGCAAGCAATTGCTTGTGCTTGCTAGCTAAAGCTTTAGCTTGCAAGCAATGGCTTATTTTTATGCATACGGATTCAAGTAAAAGGCTAGAAAAAGCAATTGCTACTTTTTATGCATACGGCCCAATAACCTATTGGATGTATTGTCTGTCTTCTGGTTCCATGATAAAATCAGATGATCTGAGATAGTCAGTGTTCACTCCGTATGTTCGCTCATTGTCCGATTGCTGAACAAAACACAAACAAACAATTAAACGACAAGGCCAAAGTTCCTTAATGATCTTCCCCATCCTCGGTTTCAAGCGAGAACAAACTAAATGAAAACTAACTTAAAAGAGAAATAAATTGTTCTGTCATCTGCTTGTAAGTGACAACTTGTTTAAAGAGGTCAATGAAGTTTTTATGGGTTCTAGAATTGTGAAATCTGGAGCCAATGTCATGGAATCCATTATCGTAAGAAAACATCATTCGCTTACGATAGCAGACCTTTTTTTTTTTTATTACGGTTAGCGTATTTCACGGGAGGGTTGTCTTTCTCCAGCTACGCTAAGCAAGGACTTTGTGCAGAATGCGCGTGACAGCTAGTTAGTAGGAAATCGAAAACAAGGTTAGCCTATAGAAATTCTTCGCTAACCGATTAAGCGCCGAAAGTCTTGCTTACTGATTCCATGAAATAGATTCCAAGCGTAGTATTGCACGTAAGCACATAATAATGATGTCATAACGGATTTCGTAAAATAGTGCCCTGATTTGCATAATAATACATTAAGTGTTCTTTGCACTATCAAACGATTTTAACGCAAAAATACGAGTGTTTGGGCAAAATTGAAATGAAAAAGAAAATCCTTTGGAGTGAACTTATGACAAAGTAGCTTGTATCTGAGCATTACCTTATATGATATTCGATTAGCATTGTCTAGAAAGGGTTTCGGCTAATACTGCAAACAGGCTAATTAGTTACACCAAAGAATTGTCAGTATTTCAAATCCTCGCAGATTTTCCATCAAATCTACCCTTTTCCTCCCAGCAAAGGTCAACAGTTCACAGAACTCGATCTGTGCCAACAAGATCACCACACACACAACCCTCTACATATCCATGGTCAGAGATTGAGGCATGCAAGACACAAGGCAAATGATACCAATCTCTTCTTAGCGTGTACATCCTATGAGAGGGCTGTGGTTCGGCTGGCAACATTGAATTTTATCTGTCTGCTAATACTTCAGAATATGAAGAAATTTAAATGTCTCCCACTCTTCACAATTCAGCCAAATGTACAACTGCAGGTTTCATTAAATCTCCATGTGAAAACCAAGTGGACAGCTACATGTACTGAAACAGCCCTATGTGACTGCAGACTTTATAATGTGTATGCTGTACTATACTCTCGCGCCATACCACATGATATGTCCAACCATTCTTAAAGCATGTATCAGTTTAAACCAGCCAAAGATATTAAAGGTACTATCATACTTTGGTCCCATACCGAAACAGAAATCTCCACAGATTTATCCATAACTTACAGGGTATGAAGATGGTGATGGTAGAAACATACCGTTTAAATTGTTCTGCCTGAAATGTTATTTATCCAGAAAAGAGTAACATCAGTGACCGAAATTATTTTTGATCTTTTAAAGATCACAAATAAAAGAGAAAAGACTTAAGAAATACTGTGGTCATTTGTAACTGTTTTCTCCAAACGTGGGCACCGTATGGGACTGAAATTTTAACAGATGACTGTTACTGTATCTCCCTTGATATTTGTGCTCATGAATTTGCATTACTTTGACAAAAACCAAAGTATGATATTACCTTTAAAGCTACTATATGTGAATAAATACCTTAAAATATGAGACAGGAAACAACAAGTTCTGTTGACTGACATAGAATCATTGAAATATACCATATAGGAGTGATGTGGACTCGTGGAGTCTCTTGAGCTAAAAACAGCCATTGAGAATGGGTGTTTATGAGGGACAGCAAAAACCATGCATCAATTTGAATTGTATTTTGTCTTTCCCATAGACTGGTGTAGTTCAAGTCATATCAAAAGAAACAAATCATTCTCAGGCAGTTAGCTCCTACGTAATTCATATGAGAAGGGAGTCTCACCAAAATACAATTTTCCTGTTATACAGTTTACATGAATGAAAACTAGAAATATCAATGACAGTGTATAAAACCTTAATCAATGAATACATGCACTTTAGTCCAGCCAGCTACAAAAAAGGAGAAAAAAAATAGAAAAACATGGAAAAGGAAAGAAGAACACCAAAAACAAAAGAACAAAAACCAAAACCAACGGAATATTCGGCAAATGCTTTATAAAGGCAAACTGATTAATGTTGAGCAAAAATAGCTGTTTGCCTTATGAAATAAAACCCGCGATAAAAACTGAAAACTGAATTTCAATATTATTGCCAGTTACTATGACAATAATACGTCATGAATACTATTACAGGCAAATACACGTGGTGCAATCTCTGATCGTTTGTATAGATCAGTGGGTGCAATATATAGCAACGCCCAGAGACCGTCTAACCAGACCGCCGATGGAGCTGCTCTTGGATAGACGTACAATCTGACGGGCTGCTGGAGTTTGTTCATGATCGAGACACTTTGAGCTTTCTCCGTACTTACAAATCACCTGGATAGCGTTTGATTGACGACTGTTCCCCTTGTGACGGGTGAACAAAGACAATAAGGCAAACTGATAAGCCTGTATAGAATCATTCCTACTCTAGTTTCATCGTTACATTGGCTCAGACCCACAGTCATTACATTTCTCTTGCCCGCATAACTGCGAGGCCGAATTGGATCCAAGATGCGGATCCAGAATTCTTTTTGGGATTTCATCCTACCACTGTGTTTGGCGACCATTTACGTTTTGCTGCTCATACACGTACGTGGAGAGTCATGTGGAGCCCTGACCGTTGCTGAACCCGGTGATGATGCTGCCTCACTCCGAGAAAGAGCATTTGCAAATTTCAGACAAAGCTGCCGAAAGAAACCAAGCAAGCCACCAACCGCAAAGAAACAAGGTAAGTTGAGATGAACAAGAAATCAAGGCAAGTTGTGATGAAAAAGGAACCATGCAAGGTAAGTTGTGATGAGCAAGAAATCAAGGTAAGTTGAGATGAACAAGAAATCAAGGCAAGTTGTGATGAAAAAGGAACCATGCAAGGTAAGTTGTGATGAGCAAGAAATCAAGGTAAGTTGAGATTCTTTTCTTGAATGGAACAAGGTTTCTGCTACAGGAAACATATACCCAACGTTGATCATGAAGCCTTCTCTTTACTGATTTGACTGTAATTAGAAGCACTATTATTGCCCTACATGAACTGTTTTATTTAACTTACATCAATCACCTTGCGTACGGTTTTACATTGGTTAATTGCGAGTGGGTCTATTTTAAAAGTACAAATGATATTCTAGAAATAATAAACCAAAGTAAAGAAACGGTTCCTGATCACGTTCAACGCCAAAACTACTTTCAAATACAACTAAGATTTACCGGAAAATGAATTAATGGATTGACCGTAATGTTAAACGGCAGGTTTTTCAAATAAACGGTACAAAAAGTGCAGTCAATGTAAAAGAAAATATTCGGCAAACATGAATTTCTATGCGTCTTTTCTCTCTCCAATCAGAATTGAAGTCATTGCCGCGTTAAAGGTAGTATCATACTTTGGTAAGAGACCAAAACAGAAATGTTCTCAGATTTACGTATAACTTTCAGAATATGAAGATTGTGCTAGTAGAAACCGACTTACTTGTAGAAACCTACCGTTAAAATGTTTCCGCCTGAAATTGTTTATTTATCCAGAAATAAGTAAAACAACGACCGGAAATCTTTTAAAGATCAAAAATAAAAGAGAAAAGACTTGAGAAATACTGTGGCTCTTTTTCACTGTTTTCTCAAAACATGGGACTGAAATTTTCACAGATGACTGTTACTGTATCTGTCTTGATATTTCTGCCCATGAATCTGTATTTCTTTGTTAAAAACCAAAGTATGATATTACCTTTAATGTTGAAATAATGTATTCCACAGTCCGCACTTAGTGCTTTTCTTCCAAATCGAGTGGAAGGATTCAAATTTGCGTTTCGGTTTTTCTGCTATCAATTTTTTTAACCTTACGGATATTACAATTCCGGTTATTTGAACGTTTAGCCAAGTAATCGTCCTAATGTTACTCGGTTATCAGGTTTAGTAGAGTACGATATGATTAGTAATGTACGCCACACCGGGTTGTTTGATAATCTTTCAGATGAAATAAAAATGTTTCTGATTCGTTTGCCTGCATGCTTCGAAGGATACAGACAAACGGGTATCGTCATGAATTGCTTACAAATTGCTGAATAACGCTCAAGTGAAAATTAGTTCAAGGTGTCTGTCACTGTTGTCTTTATATTAATTTAAATGTTCTGCCTGGGAGTATGGGACTGATGCATTATATGCCATGTTTGTAATAAGGATGTTAATCAATAGATTAAGCAACGTCTAAATGGCTGATGGCTAAGTTATCATACGTCCATTTCATGTCAGCATTCAGTGTATATTCTGGCACTCACACCTTTTCAACAAGTATCAAGAATCACGGTTACTTCTTGAGCAAACGCCCCCTTTGCACAATGCACATCATTTTTTGGGGGGAATCGATTCTATAGGTACATTTGTATCCCGCATGTACAAGAATACGGCTTCTCTGAATGCTGTTTGTATGCCGTAGCAGAAAAGAGCAAAAAGAAAAATGTCATTTAGTAAATTTTCATTTATTTCCTCTTGAATTTTTCAATTGAAACATTTTGCTTCAGATTGCATGTGATTATTACCAGACCAAATGGATTTTTGACGAACTTTATATATTCTTGATGATTCTATATATAAAGAAAAAGTAAGAATACAAAAAGTAAGAATAAAACAAAAGAGAATGCAAAAACCTTCGATTATTGCACATTCTTGCCAACTATACGAGGATAAGTCGGCAGTTTTTATATAGAATTGTACGCATTTTCATGGTGAAAGTCTATAGCAATAGGGATCGTGAATACAAAGCACAATCTAGCCTTGAATGAGATTATTGACTTCATTGAGCCATCTATGAAGTGAACAATGCGTTATACCTATGTAATATAATGTGTATTTTCACGGTGAAGTGACTGGAAATTTGTTAAGCCTCGCTCAGCGAATCTCCGCGGGGTGCAAGCCGGGCACGTGCCTCGTGGTAGACCCGTAACTCCACAGTCTAACTATCGGCTTCTATACGCGCTAGAATCTGTGATAAACTGTGGTTAAGATCTTACATTCATTTATTGCTAATATTTCTGTGCATAGTTCAATATAAGGTTAGAAGGCTTATTAAATGATGGGCAGTTTTTGTCGCATGTTTGTATCTTGATTGGTGATTGAGGGGCTGACCATGGCTAGAATTGAACGGATAGACTCTCTATCTATTCAATAACATAATAATGAGCAAAGATTAGATGTATTATAATCCATTAAATGCCCAGAGAATACCCAGATATGCCCCTGTGCCCGACCCGCTCCGAATCAAACAGCCCATGTTTATAGCAATTCCATCATTCTTGCGATTGAAGTAAAATTGCGACTAGGGGCGAATTTTACCGTTTCGTCAGCCATCAGGTACCGCACCCTTTTATATCACGTGATTGACGTGAACACGTCATGCTTTTCTATTGGCTAGTTAAATATAACCAGCTCAGACCGATTCTTACGACCGGCGGACAGGGTGAGATTCCTGCCTCTCGATGCGACAAATATCAAACACGTTGGATATTTGCCTCCGGTCGCGATCTCTTGAGGCAAAAACGCAGCAAAAATTGGCCGCACACGATAAGCTACGTGCTGAAGAAACGGCCTCTACAGATAGCTCTCGTGTGCGTCATGCTTGAAACCGATTTGAAGTTGTGTACATTGAATATGCAGGACTCCATTTTATAACTGTTTCAAACTTGGCACGTTTATGAGATATACACTCTGCCGATCTTACTTAGTTTAGATGCAAAGGTTTAAGAAAGCAATATGTACATGGAGTTTATGATAGCGCTATATGCATATTCCTACTGCCTAAGATATTTCAAGTAATAAACTGGTGCATACTGTTCATCAGCTAATGACCTGAAATTTATAAGAATTTTGCTATTTGGTGATCAGAAATGTTGACAAAGAGGTAGTAAATCAGAATTATTAATCTGCTAATCAAAAGTCTTCTTTCCATGAATTAGTTATGATGTGTAATGATTGTGCTTGACTACCGATAGTGGATTATCTTGCAAATTAAAGTATATCATTATACCTTTATCACTCCATCAAACGTAAGCAGGCTTACGACCAAAGATATTATTCTTTTGGGGCAAGAGGTCTTCAAAATGTTGTTCCTACAATATATTTATTTTCGTTTATGAAAATAATCCAAAGATGTAGGACCAATGTAGGCCTACTCTGCTCTGCTAACATTGATTTTCGCACCCGGAATCAGTATTCTTAGCTCCAGTTTGGACCCACGTGCTGGGCTTTGGGAAAATCCATGTACCTTGCGCGGCGAACTGACGTAAAAAAAAAGAAGAAAAAAAGAAAGAAATAAGTACAAAATCATTGCTATTTCTATATCTATGCATTTACACACAAATAAGGCTTTAAAATGGTTAAAACATTAGAAACTATGAGCCTTATAAAAAAAAATTGGAGCCCACCCGTGACTGGGGCTCGGTCATGATCACTCACTTTATATCTTAATAATAATATTAATAATAATAATGGTCATTTATATTGCGCAGCTACTATATGAATATACTCTACTGCGCATTACAAAAAATAAATCAAATTAATTAAATGCTTTACAATACAAAAACGATTTTAACTTAGATTTAAATTTACCCAAAGTTTGTAATTGCCTAGGATCCTGTGGGATTTTATTCAATAATTTGGGTGCTGCATATGAAAAAGCCCGTTCCCCAAGTGTTGCTTTTGGGATTCCCGAAGGTTGTTGTAAGAGTGTTGTGTCTCGAGTGCTTCTTAAGGAATATGCCGATTGTTGTTGTGATTTCATAACTAACATATCGCTTATGTATGTTGGTGCTTGTCCGTGTTATGCCTTATATGTGATGAGTAATATTTTGAATGTGATGCGTTGTTTGACCGGTAGCCAATGTAGTTCTTTGAGGAGGGGTGTTGTATGTGCATATTTATTTGAATTACATATTATCCTGGCACACGCATTTTGGACACGTTGTAGCTTGTTTAACTGTGTTTCCGGTAAACCAAGTTAAGAGACTGTTGCAATAATCTAGTCTGCTTGTAATGAAAGCATGAACAATCTTCTCGGTACTACCGTTAGTTAAGTATTTACGGATACGCCTAATATTATACAGATGATAAAAAGCAGATTTACATACTTCAGATACGTGTTTCTCAAATGATAAAGTTGAATTAAACCAAACTCCAAGATTTTTAACAGGACTTGAAGGCGTTATCTGGGCTGTAACTACGCTTAACTCTTTACAATTTAACTTCGATATCTGACTCTGTGTACCACAAATCAACAACTCTGTTTTCTTGTCATTAAGTTTCAAATTATTCTGTAACAACCAAAAAATATACATAATGAATGCAATCCTGTAGTATTTCAATAGCATGGTTCTCATTGGTATGGTTCGCTGTGAAAGAAATATATAATTGAATATCATCTGCGTAAAAATGACAGTTTACATTTGGAAATCTGTGTACTTCTGATATCAATCTACTGGTATACATAGTGAACAATAAAGGACCTAGGCAGGACCCTTGCGGTACTCCCCATATCACATCAAATTTTGTTGAACGTACATTCTCAACAACTACCATTTGTTTCCTGGAGCACATGTATGACTCAAACCATTTCAGAGCTATACTTTAAATGCAAAACTGAGTTTTAAGTACATTAAAAAAGGTCTGATGATTAATGGAATCAAATGCAGCGCTCATATCAAGAAGAACCAGGAAAGAAACCTTCTGGTTGTTCATTGATACTTGCAGATCATTCTTAATCTTCAACAGTGCAGTCTCAGTACTGTAAAACTTCCTGTAAGCTGATTGCAATGATGGAAGCAAACTGTGAAATTTAAGGTACTGAGTAAGTTGTGCTGAAACTGCACTTTCAATTAATTTAGAGATATAGTTCAGATTACTAATTGGCCGACAATTTTCGAAATTAATATCGTGCTCAGGTTTCTTAAAGATTGGCTTTACTAGGGCTAGCTTCCATT
This sequence comes from Astropecten irregularis, assembly GCA_963971285.1. Lineage (NCBI taxonomy): Eukaryota > Metazoa > Echinodermata > Asteroidea > Paxillosida > Astropectinidae > Astropecten > Astropecten irregularis. Next base: position 6,355,737 of record OZ020263.1, on the reverse strand, counting down.
CTTCATAGAATTCACCAGTGCTAAGTGAGAGGTTCACAAGTTTTGTTATGACAGGTAATAAAACTTCCAATGAGTCAAAGACAAGACTGGTTGGCATAGGATCCAAGTCACATGTTTTCCTGCCTAAGTTAAACATCAGCTTATTAACGTCATGATCGGTAAGTGGTGCAAATTGAGCAAAGGTGCATTCGGTTGAACATTTACTGGAGGATATGGATTTATTTAAGGAATCAGAATTAAAACTTGCATCACTATCGATGCGACACTGGATGTTATCACAAATTGAAGCAATCTTGTTCTGAAAATAAGAGCCAAAATTCTGTACAAATACTGTTGGGTCTAGATGACTACACTCTAAAAAAAAAGGTAAAAAAATCATGTTTTTTTGTTGTGTAAAACTGTTGGGTACAACTGTTGTGTAACATTTTACTCAACGTTGGGCAAACTGGCGTTTTCTGCAGTACCTCCAACTTGAGTAAAATATGATGCACAACAAAAGGGTAAAAATCTATCCAATAAAGGGTAAGAAATCAAACAACACATCGACGAGTGTAGAATTGGAGCTTTTTACCCATTAACCGGTTTAAAAGACGCTTATTTTACACGGATGACGTATACGAAAATACGTTTTGCACGTGAAAATGGTAAACAGTACTCCGAACGGGGTAAGCTTGTGCCGTGTGCTGACGTGTGCTCAAAACGCACCATCGTGTATCATCACCATTAACGCTGCAGTTAGAAGATGGCGGTGGAAAAGCTGCCGGAGACATGCCGGAGTTGTCAATCTTTGATTCCTGTGTTCAGAGGTAATTCAGTGATCTGTTTGTTCTATTTTCTTAGCTTCCACAAACTGTATACTGAAATTGCTACCATTAGCTAGTTCATAAGCCATCATTGTTTTCCATTTCCATTAGGTTGAACAGTCACTAATTCATATCGCATTCAATTTAAACATGTCATTATTTTCTTTATTTTTACGAAGGTATTGGCATTGAGGACTATGTGAAGATAAACCAGCGTAGCAGAAGCCAGCCGTTCATCTAAGCAGTTGGGGGAGTGCAGAGCTCGGACCGTATACCTTCGTCATCAGCGACAAGCCATCCCCTGTGAAAAACTCTTTCAAGCAGTAGGCCTAATATAATTTCTCTCAGTTTTGAATTGATTTCAGACATTCAGAAATTCAGAGTAGTGAAAGAAACTTACCAAATTGTTCATTTGATACTCACAATGCCGTGAAAGAATGACCAAATAACGTGTGTGTTATTATCAATCGTTAATATCTGTGATTATTTTTGAAAAGAAAATAATTATATCATTTATCATCCTCTGTGGATTTTAGAAACTATTCTCCATAACACAAATATTAGTGTTTTGTTTTACGATTACAGTTCAAAATTTATTAATTTTCTCTAGTGTGTTTTATGAAATTTAATATCAATGCATGGTGATTTCTGATCGTTTTTCTGACATGAACTTTTAAATGGATGATAAGCAATGATTGATTAGCCATGTTATACAGCAGTGAATCAACTGAAAAGCATGTGAAACCGAAACAGTTGTTTAAGAAATCATTTGAAATAATTCTAATACTACATACAATAATAGCTTAATCAGAATATATAAAGAAGTTGATTTTATGTTAAGAAAAACGAGCTCAGGTTGAATAAAAACACAGTAACGTGTGAATAAGTTGATCAAATAACGTTATGATTGTAGTGTTTCTTTTCTTCCCCTAATTTGTTTAACCGAGTAGCAGGCTAAAAATTACTCAACTAAAGGGTAAAAGAATAGCACAACTGTGTTGGGTAAGAACATTTTACACAATATCTGGGTAAGAATTTTACACAACACCTGGGTAACATTTGGGTTGGGTAAGGTTTACCCAACTTTTGTGCGATGGAGGGAACATTGTTGTTTCTGGGTAAACTCTATTTTTACACAATATTGGGTTATAATTTACACAGGCCTGTGTAAATTCTTACACATCGAAAGTTGGGTAAAATGTTTACCCAAGTCGACAACCATGTTCCCTTTTTACACTCAAAAGGGTAAGAATTTTACCCAATTTTTTTTAGAGTGTAGGTAAGTTCAAAGCAGATTTCTTCATATTCATCAATGATTTAGTGACATTAAATAGCTTTTTCTGATCCAAACCACAATCAGAAATGAGTTTAGAAGAGTAATCATGATGAGACTTAATCATCATGTACAGGGTCTTATTACGAGCATGTTTGAAATCCTTCCAGTTGGTGTCCTTGTGACTTTTCTTCCATTTCATTTCCGCTTTACGCCTTTTCCTTTTTTCAAGCCTTATTTCATTAGTATACCAGGGTGCCCTTGGTTTATTATATAATATTGCCGTTCGAAGGATACAGACAAACGGGTATCGTCATGAATTGCTTACAAATTGCTGAATTACACTCAAGTAAAAATTACTTCAAGGTGTCACTATTTTCTTTATTAATTTCAATGTTCTGCCTGGGAGTCTGGGCCTGATAAGGATATTAATCAATACATTAAGCAACGCTTAAATGGGTGATGGCTAAGTTACCTACATGTACATCCACTTGATGTCAGCATCTAATATATATTCTGGCACTCACACCTTTCAAACAGGTACCAAGAACCCATAGAATCACGGTTACTCGAGCAAACACCCGTTTGCACATCATTTTTGGAATCGATTCTATAGGTACATTCGTATCCCGTATGTGCACAAATACGGATTCTCTTAATTTTGCGTCTATGCAGTAGCATAAAAGAGCAAAAAAAAACAACTCTTGAATATATCTATTGAAACATTTGCTTCAGACTGCATGTGATTATTACCAGACTAATTGGATTTTTGACGAACTTTATTTTAATAAGATTCGAAAGTTTCCGAAAAAGTAAGAATAAAATGAAAGAGAATACCAAAACCTTCGATTATGCACATTGTTGCCAACTATACAAGGATAAGTTTGCAGTTTTTATATAGAATTGTACGCATTTTCATGGTGAAAGTCTATAGCAATAGGGGTCGTGAATACAAAGCACAATCTAGCCTTGAATGAGGTAATATTGACTTCATTGAGCCATCTATGAAGTGAACAATACGTTATACCTATGTAATATAATGTGTATTTTCACGATGAAGTGTCTAGGAATTTGTTAAGCCTTGCTCAGTGAATCTCCGCGGGGTGTAAGCCGGGCACGTGCCTGATGGTAGGGTCCGTAAATTCTCAGTCTATTATCGACTTATATATACGCGCTAGAATATGTGAGAAACTGTGGCAAGATCTTACATTTATTTATTGCTAGTTTTGCTGTGCATAGTTCAATATATGAGGAGAAGGCTTATAAAATGATTGGCAGTTTTTGTCGCATGTTTGTATCTTGATTGGTGATTGAGGGGCCAACCATGGCTAGAATTGAACGGATAGACTCTCTATCTATTCAATAACATAATGTGAGCAAAGATTAGATGTATTATAATCCATTAAATGCCCAAAGAATGCTCGGATATGCCCCTGTGCCCGACCCCCTCAGAATCAAACAGCCCAATTTTTATAGCAATTCCATTATTCTTGCGATTGAAGTAAAATTGCGATTAGGGGCGAATTTTACCGTTTCGTCTGCCATCAGGCACCGCACCCTTTAATATCACGTGATTGGCGTGAACACGTCCTGCTTTTCTATTGGCTAGTTGAATATAACCAGCTCAGCCCGATTCTTACGACTGGCGAACAGGATGAGATTCCTGCCTCGCGAGGCGACAAACATCAAACACGTTGGATATTTGCCTCCGGTCGCGATCTCTTGATGCAAAAAACGCAGCAACAATTTGCCGCACCCCATGAGCTACGTGCTGAACAAACGGCCTCTACAGATAGCTCTCGTGTGCGTCGTGCTTCAAAACCGATTTGAAGTTGTGTACATTGAATAATTATATAGGCCTCCATTGTATAACTACTTGAAACTTGGAATGTTCATGAAATACGTACACTATGCTGATTGTACTTAGTTTAGATGCAAAGGTTTAGGAAAGCAAAATGTACGTGGAGTTTATGATAGCGCTATATGCATATTCCTACTGTATTTCAAGTAATAAACTGCTGCATACTGCTCATCAGCCAAAATAATTACCTGAAATTTATAAGATATTACCACAATTTTGCTGTACAATATGGAAGTGGTGATCAGAAATGTCAACAGAAAGGCAGTGAATCAGTATTATTAATCTGCTAATTAAACGTCTTGTTTCCATCAATTCTTTCTGATGATTGTGCTTGACTACCGATAGTGGATTATCTTGCAAATCAAAGTATATCATTATACCTTTATCACTCCATCAAACTCAAGCAAGATTACGAACCTTAAGATGTTATTTTTTGGGGGCAAGAGTTCTTTCAAAATGTTGAATGAGGAGAACGGTGGCCCTATCCCATCCAGAGACCATTACTCTTATAGTTTGACTAGAATAAAACAATGGGTTTATTCATATAGTGTATTCTCTCGTGCGTTTATTACCCGTGGGAATAAAAATGTCGTCAACGCTAGTGTGCGAACCAAAACAAACAGTACCCAAGCAAGGGGGTTGGGTGGGGGTTGTATACCAGGGCATAAGCGGGAATGCATCTTCGCCCGTTCACGGACTCATCAGCCGCTAAAAGGGTATTGGTTTATGAGTTGCTGTGGGAACTCATGAGATTGCAAAAATTGTGTACGTGGTGTACTCATTCAGATATGGATCCATGTGACATTTTCAACCAAAGGATGCTTACTGTTCATCGATTAGTGAAGTAAGGATATCAATTAGAACTTCGTCAATGTCAGCGGTGGAAGATTCGTCATCTTCCTGTGGGTTGACATTTTCAACAATGAAAGATGGGTCATCTCTCTGTGGGTTGAGTTTGGCTCTGATGAGTTCTTTGTGAACATTGTTGGCTTTCTTAAAGGCAATAAATGGAGGTTTTGGAAAAATTCTCTGTAAATATGGGTTGCCTGCGATAAGATGCCAGTGTTTCAAGAGCGCTCGCTTGATATCCGTGGGTTTCACATGGGGGTTGTAAGTGGTGGAAAAGACAAGAGGTAGTCCATGGGTGGTTTTCACTTTTTGTTTGTGAATCAGTGAATTTCGTTGGGAGAAATCCAGCGTTTGCGTGGTTTGGTGGATTTCGGCTGGGGTGTAGCCTCTGTCCAGTAGTTTATCCTTGAAACTTTGTACCTTGTTTATGAAATCGTCTTCATTATTAGTGTTGCGGATATATCTAAGGATTTCTCCTTTGATGAATCCATGGAACACATGTTCAGGGTGGGATGAAGAGCGATCTAGATATTGATACGTTTCTGTGGGTTTGGTGAATACTTTAGTATCCAAGGTACCCGTATTTGAGAAACGTGGACCTTTAAAAATGGTAAGGTCCAGGTAGGTGATGGAAGTTTCAGATGCCTCAAAAGTAAATTTGAGGGTGGAATGCAATTGATTCAGATGGTGAACAAAATGGGTGAATGAATCCAGAGAGCCATTGTAGATGATAAGTATATCATCTCGGTAACGTGCCCCAAAAAGGATTTTGTTCGTGAGTGTTGAGATCTGTTTCTCAAAAACATGTAGTGTGATATCGCAAATTTCTGGACTAGCTACAGAACCCATGGCACATCCTATCTTCTGTCGGAAGAATTGGCCTCCGAACTGGAAGAAATTATGGCCTAGAACAAGTTCTAGGAGTTGACGGATGTATGTGGATGGGGGTTTGGTGATAGCATAGTTGTGGTTGGAATTTTCAAAGGCTTGGCATACCGATCGGATTGCTTCTGCTTGATGGATATTGGTATACTGACAACATCAATGATCGCAATAAGTGAGTTTTGTGGGAAGTGTTTTTCTTCTAGTTTCCGTAAAATATCAGAAGTATTTCTGACATAGGTGGGTTGGGCGGAGACAATGGGAAGAAGGGAATAATCCACAAATTCTGAAATCTTGGCCGTTGGGCTCGTACAACCACTAATGATGGGTCTGCCGACAAAGGGTTCACCTTGTGGAGGTGTTTTGTGTATTTTTGGTAGAAAATACATTGTCGGGCAGGATGTGGGTTGCGAGGTAGGATCAAGATAGGCAAAGGTTTGTTTGTCAATTGTGTGGTTGCAATACATCTGTACGAGGACATTATGGACCTTTTGTGTGGTTTCGATGGTCATGTCTCTGTCCCATGGTTCATAGTGGTGGGAACTGAGGTGTTTGAAACCAACTTTAAGGTAGTCTGTTCGGTTCATGATGCAAATACTTTATCATATGGCTTAATTACAACAGATGGGTTGTTTTTAAGTTTGCGAATGGCTGATAATTCAGCTTGGTTCATGTTTGTGGGAGAATGTCTAAGTCTCAAGTGGGCTAGTTCCATCTTGTTGGCTTCCAAATAGTTCTCAAGAATATTATTCTGAGTGGTTTGGGGGAGCCATGTAGATGGTGGTTTGAAAGGCCGCTGTTTGTGAACTTTGTGTTGCATTAAAAATGCAATTCTCATACGTCTTTGATATTTATGGATATCATGAATAAGTGACAAACGGGTTGGTTTGGGTGGTGTAGGAACACATTTCAAACCTTTACCTAGTGCAATCTTCTCAGAGTCTGAGAGTGATAGCGTGGATAGGTTGGTAATGAAACGTTCACTGCTGTGGACCAATTTTTTCCGCTGTGTGGCAAAGGATTATGTTTAAGATTTGAGTGGTGGTGGACAAATCTTTTGGGTTTTTTCCTTTATTCTTCTCTTTTTATTGGAAAAGGTTGTGTTTGTGGTTTTCCTGGGCATAATAACAACAGACAATTTTCCATTTTTTCGTGAAATTTTGTGGCTCTGAAAAGAACCGTTTGGGTTGTTTGGTGGTGCCGGAAGGTTTACTAGTGCTTTCTCTTTCTCTTGACTCCTCTCACTGGCCGCTCTCGAAGAAAGTGGGTCAACAGCCTATTCCCGGTCTTGGAGTCTTCGGGGACCACCAGATGCCCTCGGATCTGCTCCACCGCCTCCTTACGCTTTGCCGTCAAGTCAGTATCAATTTCTCTTCTCCAGGCTTCGTGCTGCTTAAGGCTGATTATGATCAGCTGTTTGGCCGCACTGGCGAGAACCTTCTCCCAGGTGGTCTTGATTTCCTGACGGATCTCATGACCTTTGGGAGGCGTGGGAAGGGGAAATTGGCACTTCAAAGAGTGCACTGTTCCACCTTCTCCACCGCAGTTCTCAAATGGTGGAGGTTACGATCTATTGATACCTTCTTGGCAACTAACGCTTGAAGGGGAAGGGCGAGTCCGCGGACAAACCGGTAGTCCTCGTCCGACAGGCGGTTTCGTTGGTGGCTGTTGATCTTGGGTTTCTTGGGTTTCTTGGCTGGCGGATGATCGTCTTCTGGTCCGGTCAAGATGGTCCCTTCTAGTAAGGTTTGGCTGAGTTTTCTTTCTAACTTATGGGCCAATCCTCTATAGAAAACTTCGTCTTCCGAGTCGGTTTCGGGAATGGTAGGCTGGGCGCATTGGATGGGAGACGATGGTGGAGTTGTAGTTCCAGACATTGTGACGTACACACATTTTTGCAATCTCATGAGTTCCCACAGCAACTCATAAACCAATACCCTTTTAGCGGCTGATGAGTCCGTGACCGGGCGAAAATGCATTCCCGCTTATGCCCTGGTATACAACCCCCACCCAACCCCCTTGCTTGGGTACTGTTTGTTTTGGTTCGCACACTAGCGTTGACGACATTTTTATTCCCACCATTAACAAAACCCACTCTGTTTTGTTCACGGGTAATAAACACACGAGAGAATACACTACATGAATAAACCCATTGTTTTATTCTAGTCAAACTATAAGAGTAATGGTGTCTTGATGGGATAGGGACACCGTTCTCCTCATTCAAGATAAAAAAACGGTGAAAAGATTAAATAAATTCCGTGGGAATTTTCTCAAAAACGGTCGGGACCGTTTGGGACTGGGATTTTTACAGATGACCTATATTGTATCTTTTTTGATATTTGTGCCTATGAATTTGCATTTCTTTGACAAAAACCCAAAGTATGATATTCACTTTAAGCATGAAAAGTCTTCTTTGATCAAACATGATTACCGACCAAATTTCCATGTGATGTTAACTACTTTTGACTTGAATTCGCCTATTGTTTACTGAACACAACACTTACAAGTTTTGGCTGGCATAGTGATTTTATTTACCCAGGTTGTTGGTGCTTAAGCAAAATAATTTTGGTGCTTAAGCAGCTCTGTGAGTTTGGTTTACACAGTGGCACGTTTACAACAGATTTCAGAGACAAGATTTGTTAAAAAGTGAATTTAATTAAACTGGATATTATTTGGTCTTGTAAAAGATAAGGAATAAATATATGTGAAGTTGATAACTGGGATCTTTTAAATCATAAAAATATAATGAAGATTGGTTATCCTTGCGGTAACCAATTTCAAACATTCCCCTACAATATTATGGATCTTGCTCGTTGTTGTCGGTTGTTGTCGATTGGCTGGTATAATTAGTATGACACATTACATGCTTTCTATCCAGAGTTTCTTTCAGTATTTCAGCTTGTTTCATTTAAATCACTCGATTTAAATCTTGATTTAAATCAATGAAAAGAAATCACCAACAAATACACTCAATGTCATTTTTATGATTTTTTGATTTGTAAATTAAAAGGAAAATCTAATTATGTTACTAAAAAAGACTGCAAACTTTAGAGTTGATGCCATTTTTAAAACACCACCAACCTCACCAACCAATCCCACACCCCGCCCATTGCAACCAATCACTGGCTGTCTGAGGAGCCAACCAACCAATCAAATAACAGTACGGGAAACCCTTTACATTGTCAGACTGTAACACACCAAGATATTCAACCAACGAGGCAATATTCATTAATGTATTACATCTCTATTACATCTTTTATACCCTTTGCCAAATGTTGGGCTTCTTTTCCTTTGTTCATCGTCACCATAACTGTCACTTTTTAAATCTTCAAAGTTTAAAATAAATTAACAAATAATAGCCACATAAAGGTGTCTGTAACCAAGCAACGCTGAATGCATCTACATACCACTTGTTGCAATGTTCATTGTATAAGGACGGTATTGCTATGGTAACCAGTCGTTGGGGGAAACTAGAGAGTTTTGTTTTATGACTTTGCCATGGAAACCACTCTATCCCTCAGCAGGGGAGCTGCATGTCTCATACAAAATGTCCCCTGGTTATATTATGATGTCATACAATAATATTGTCCTATATCTTTTAAATGTTTTTCATTAAAGGTAGTATCATACTTTGGTAAGAAACCAAAACAGAAATGTTCACAGATTTACCAAAACTTACAGGGTATGAAGATTGTGCTGGCAGAAACCTACCGTTAACATTTTCCCGCCTGAAATGGTGTATTTATCCAGAAATTGGTAAAACAAAGACCGAAAATCTGTATGATTTTTTAAAAGATCAAAAAGAAAAGAAAAAAGTGGGCACCATATAGGACTGAAATTTTCACAGATGACTGTGACTGTATCTTCCTTCATATTTTTGCCAATGAATCTGTACTTCTTTGACAAAAACAAAAGTATGATACTACCTTTAAAGAAAAATAAACGAATTAAAGGAACAACATTTTGGAACAACTTTTGCCCCAAAAGAATGATAAATCCTTAGGTCTTAAGCGTGCTTAAGTTTGATGGAGTTGTACAATGTATGCCACATACCTACATTATGCAGGACAGTCATACAGATAACTGGTTATAGGTAATTGATATATTTTATAAGCATTGTGTTTTACAATCAGTCTTCACTGACTCTCTGTGGACTTTTCTCACCATCCCTTCCATCAGTCGTGGCGTACACAGAAATTTATTAAAGGGAGTGTTTTAAAATTAGATGGCATCATTTATGAGATCCCACAAAGTAGAAGAGTGACTTAACATGTTATAGTGCCCATGTCCCTTCAGCATCGTGAAATGTTGAAATTCTATCTTTGCAAAATATTCTGTTTTTCTGCATTTCCATACTAAATTACATTTGTCGGAGATGGTCTGACTACCGCACACATACCAACATCCATACCGTGATTCACGTAGCAACGTAGTGCCACTGCAGGGTTCTCCTCGGGTTTGCTCAAATGTTTGGGGGAATCGGTCGAGGAACAATCCACGATACCACGGCGGGGCGTGGAGTCCGGAGTCCGCTGAGGGGCCCCAAAAATTGTGGGGCTTTAGATGTTCTCTGGTGTATTTTTGAGTTTTCCAGGGCCCTTTGTGATAGTTTTCGAATGAGATTTCTTTTGATTAAGGATTTGACCAAGTGAATTTGTTTAATTTGAGATGGCAAGTTTGTTTTCATACAGTTTTTATTTAGACGCAGGATCAAAACAAATAATTATTTCGGTATGACATTAATTTTTTGGAAAAAATTGAAAAATGTGTATTTATATGTGTTTATCATTTTCAGCACTGAGATCATTCAGCTGAATGGATGAAGCATGAAAGACAAACATAATTCACAACTAAAAATATTAATTCCAAAGCCGTGCAGTCAAACTTTGAAATTGTTTCATTTCTAATATTACAACGAATTGCATTTTTCAATGAATATGGAATTTCCATGAAAATCTAAATTAAACCCACGCAGAATGAAGAGAAATGTTCGTTTTCGCGCATGAAAAACTGCAAATATGATTGTTCAGATGATATTTTAGCTAGGTGCGTGCTTCCGTTGGTTCGGCAAGTCCTGTCACTTTTTGACAAATTATTATATTACAAAACGCGCGCAGTGTGGTCCAGAACGTACAATCTCGGACTTCCTTTCAATAAATGGTTTCCATTTATGCTGTTATTATTATTATTATCCTCGCATGTATTTCCGTTTTCATTTCTATGAATAAGTATGCAAACCTAATGCGGAAGGCCTACACTGTATGCACGTAGATTGTGATCGTGTTTGCTGCGGAGGGTATGCTGTCTATAATACGTGGCATAATACTGTATGTTTGATCCAGCCGAACAACCCGAAACTGGCTCACGCCAACAAACACGCAAGACACCGGCCATGAAGAACGAATGTCTACGTCGCAGTGTAAGCGCGGAATGTACAGGAGGCTGTATGTGACATAATTGAAATTTGGTCCGTTACTTTCGCACTTAGTATTTATTAGTTTCTTTCTTTTTGTTATCCTTTTCCTTTATTTTGGCAATATCTTTTTCGTCCACATTTTTACTGAGCAAACGATGGTGTTCAACAGCTGACCCCAAACCCCCCCGCCCACGCACGCGCCTGCCTTCCACAAAATGTGGTGAACTGGTTTTTGTCAAATCCTTTATAAAACATTGGTTTTCGCTATCCCTTTAGGCGTATTATTTGCTGTACACGTATCACAACGGGCGCGGCAGTCTCCCTGCGCCAAACAACAAACAGATCTATGCTTGCTCTTCACTATTACCCCCATTTAGTGTTTATTTCATCCTCTGATTAGTGAGTAATGTAAATTAAGTAAATTAATATAAGACAATAATTACTGTGATTAGACTTCGAAAATTGACCCTTGATCAATTTTGGGGAATGGCCCATGGATACATAAGTTTATGCGGTCTCTCTGATAGTTGCTACAACCAGCAAAAATACACGGTGAGGTAGTTTTCTAATTATATTCTATATTTGACAATTGTTTGACAACAACCTGTCATATGTCAATGGTAAATGTCGAAAACATGCAATTTTGTGTTCCCTGAATGTCCTTTGCTGCAGAAAATTGAGCCTTCCGAAAATTCAGCACTCTGAAATGATTCCTTAAATGCTGTGTTTTTTTTTCAAGATGTAAAACCTTTTACAAATGATAAACACAATTAAAGTTTCAAATTAACTTTCAAATCGATTTAATTTCGAAACCATCAAAAGTGGTGAGATGAAAGCAAGTATTAACCTTTTGCTTACCATGTAAACGTTCTGAGCGCATAAATAGTTTGATTTGAAAAATTGATCAAAACCTAATTTTGAAAATGTGGAGAAAAAAAACACGATATTGACGAGCACGTTCAAACTCGACGCGCGCGCAGACCAGAGACTTACTGTTTATTATTCTGTTATGTCCTAAAGGAGAATGAAATACAATGGAAAATGGATAGTATACAGTAGACACTCACACTACCTGTAGAGGAAACCACACACAGTAGCCTATATTTGCACTGTATTTCGTTGTAAAATGGAACAAAATTGCACATGCACCTATCAGGAAAAATTGCCTTTAAATCTTATATGTGCCCAGCAAATTTCCCATGAATAATGTGTGATAGCCTATTGTGTGGGCCTGTTTGTGAAGTGACTGGAAAATTAGTTATGGTCAGTGAATCTCCGCTGGGTGAAAGCCGGCACGTGCCCAGCGGTAAGGTCTGTAACTCCATCATCTAACAATAGAATTCTCTAGGCATTAGAATCTGTAATAAACTGATGACAGTTGCCTGTATGTAAAATCGTTTATTGCTATTTAATTATGGACATGGTCCAATATGAGGGCTCAACATGACTCTATTCTTTGTCTAGGCTTCTAGGCTTCATACAGTGAATTTCAATGCATGTTGAACACAAATGACAATAAATTGAATTGATTGAAACTTCTATACGGTCATGAGATAATACACATGAACTGCTGATTGTTATTATTTCAAAAGGTTTAACACCCATTTGTAAGTTTATAATAGCACAGTAATGTTAGTTTTGCTATAATATCCCTCGCTGGGGATATAACTCTAGGATCCAAGCCGCTTATGCTTAGCCGGGAGGGTGTAGGCCTAAACGTAGAATATATTAGTCCCAAGATCAGGGAGCAATCAGTGAAGAAACAAGGACAGACTCAGGATTTGTGGTTCTGTGTCTTTATTCCCAGGACTTGACCCCAAATATATATCCCCTGAAATAATACATCAATGTTATTGGTCATGAATATTTATGATTTTGGTCGGGAGATAGGCCTAGATAATATGCAAATTAGGTTTGCCCTTCACCGACGTAGATGACCACTGCATACTCAGCGATTGTTGAGTGCACATGAAAAAATCATGCGCTGGCTTAGGTGGGATTCGAACCCACGACCTCCTGCTTATTAATGCAGATGCCATAAACCGCTAGGCCACCGAGCTAGCTGGGGGTCAATGTCATTGGTGATATACCCATGGTACCATTCAGATTGGTTTGGTAAACAAATTATGTAATGCAATATACGTGATAAGACTTGATATTTAGAATACTTAAAAAAGCCTGCTGTGATGTCATGAAATAAACATGATGTTCACCAAAAACTCAAAAATAAATCGTCACCATTCACAATGGAATGTCATTGTATACTAACCACTTGTACATGTTGTAAAATGTAGGCATATTTCAGTCAGGTGAGCCCCTATATCAACAGGCCTAATGGTTACAATAAGGCCCTATAAAGAAACTGACGATGTTGCCGACTTCAGAAAGGAATTAAAGTGATATTAATTCTGCCCCCATGACCCCTGCACGAAAGCAACGATACGCATTATCTACGTGTACAGTTGTACAACTAATGTTTCATGTACACAGTCCTTGGGTATATCTACTGTGCAGTGTGATGCTGATATCGTACACAGCACCGCACGGCACACGACCTACGTATAATGTACTACATACAACGTACGGAAACGATGGCTTAAAAGTAGGCTGTATGACTAGCCGAAACTAGCGAAGAATCATGGCCATTTTCTGAGTCAACCATTGAGTTTACCCTTTGTAAATCACACCAGTGGAATAAGTATACAATAACACTGCCCTTCAACTACAGAATATACTGGGAAACTAATTATTATAACCGAAAAATGAAATAAATGCGTTCCTCACCGTGAATTGTTGCTCTGTTTGGCTTGTGCACAACACTCGGAGAGACCGCATCACTATTCAACTTGTGTATCCATGGGCCATTCACAATGTTGATCAAGGGTAAAATGCCTAATGCTATACTGAGTTTAACCAAATGAACTTTTGTCTTATATTTATATTCATATTAATCAGAGGATGATATAAACTCTAAATGGGGGTAAACGTGAGGAACAATCATGGCCCTATTTGTTGTTTGGCGTAGGGCGACTGCCGTGCCCGTTGTGATGCGTGTAGAGTAAATGCGCTTAAATGGGCAGTAGAAACTGAGCCTTAAAGGGACTTGACTAGAATCTATTTCACCACATTGGAAGAGGTGATCAGAAATGTTGACAGAGGGGCAGTAAAGCAATATAATTAATATACTAATCAAAAGTCGTATTTCCATTAATATATTTATGACCATTATGTAAGCCCGATGTATAGATTATGTTGCAGATCAAGGTATTTCATTATAAATGTACCTTTAACCATAGTGTTATTCTTTTGGGGGCTAAGGGTTCTTTCAGAATGCTTTTCCCTTAAATTTTTATATGTTTTTAATGAAAATATTCATAAAAATGTAGGACAATTATATTGTATGACATCATAATATAACCAGGGGATATTTTGTATGAGACACGCAGCTCCCCTGCTGAGGGATAGAGTGGTTTCCATGGCAAAGTCATATAACAAAACTCTCTAGTTTCCCCCAACGACTGGTTACCATGGCAATACCGTCCTCGTACAATGACCATTGCAACAAGTGCACGTAGTGTGTAGATTCCCTCAGCATTGCTGGCTTACTGACACCTTCATGCGACTTTAAACTTTAAGGATTTGAAAAGAGACAGCTATATGGTGACGATGAACAAATTAAAAGAATTCCAACAATTTGCGAAGGGTTTTATGTTTATGGGTGCCCAAAGGCAGCCAGTGGTTAGTAGGGATGGGTTGGTAATTGCGGGATGGGGGTGTTGGTTTTGCTTTGTTTGCCACCTAGCTGGTCCAAAATGTCATAGCGACGCTATTGTAACGATTGCTAACGGTTAGTAATCCTTCTCTACTTACATAGTGAGGGTTTAGGATCGGTTAGGGATGAAATCTGAGGCTTTGACGTTCATGGAAGAACCAATAATTATTTGCATGATAACGCATAAGCTGCAATACCAATAATTTAGATTAAAGGTAGTATCATAATTTGGTAAGAGACCAAAACAGAAATGTTCACAGATTTACGTATAACTTACAGGGCATGAAAATGGTGCTAGTAGAAACCTACCGTTAGAATTTCCCCCCGGAAATGGTGTATTTATCCAGAAATTAGTAAAACAACGACCGAAAATCGTTTTGATCTTTTAAAAGATTAAAAATAAAAGAGAAAACACTTAACAAATACTGTTACTGTTTTTCACTGTTTTCTCAAAACGTGTGCACCGTATGGGACTGCAATTTTCACAGAGGACTGCTACTGTATTTCTTTGATAAAAACCAAAGTATGATATAACATATATATAAACATGTCAATGAACAGCTCTATAGAATGAATATTGACCATTAAGCACAACATCAAGCATATTTAAGCAAGCTCTATGTTACTAGCTGTAGTTGCTTAGGTTTTTTAGTTTGTGTGCAAGTTGTTGGTTCGTTTGTTTGTTTGTTTATATTTCATGGTTATCGGTTGATATTGATTGGTACATGGTTTATTCAGTTCTTGATTGATTGGTTCGTTATTGATGAAATATTTATATTTACACCATCAATTGTGTGTCAACCTAAGCATGAAATAGTTCATTGCCTATATAGAACTGTTTGGACATGAGGGTGTACAGAGTGATGGTCATGAAAGTATTAAAGGTAATTTCATACTTTGGTTGTTGTCAAAGAAATACAGATTCATGGGGAAAATATCAAGGGAGATACAGTAACAGTCATCTGTGAACATTTCTTTCCCATACGGTGCCCAATTTGTGAGAAACCACTGAAAAACGGTATTTTAATAAAAAAAAATCACTGTTTTTTTTGAATAAATACAACATTTCAGGCAGAAACAATGTAACGGTATGTTTTTACCATCACCATCTTAATACCCTCTAAGTTATAGGTAAATCTGTGAATCGGAAATCTGTTTCGGTATGCTACCAAAGTATGATAATAATGATGGACACATTTCTAATGCGTGAAATAGTGCTGGTTGGTTTCGTTGACGTTAATACATATCGAAATATGGAGGCAGTGATGTAGACATTTTCCCTTGTCCACTGTAAGAAATATTTATATTGCTCACCTTAATATTTCAGGGTAGTGGCTTGTTGAAAGAAGACAGTGTTCATACTAATGGCAGATCAAACTGCTATACGCTGGCAATTGTGTTATATTACATGCATACATTTACATGACCATAATTTTCATAATTTGTTATAACCTCTATCATGTTTGTGACCTTTCTGATTGTAAGCCTATTAGCTGAATCCGTATAAAGGGATGTTTTTAATTTACCTAACTGAAAATTAATATCAGTGAATATACATTCTTGTTTGGCAACCAGCCTCAGATAACTGAGATATCCTTAGATGTAATAGATGTACTACGAGGGCTAGGAGACTGATCATCGTCATGCATGACTTTAACAACCGAAAATATCATATATAAGTTTTGAAGTAGAAAACTGTGACAACAAGTCACCTTTTTTCTTTTAAATATATTTTTTCAAAGAATGTTGAAAAAATGAGGGAAATTTAAAGTGGGGTGATTATAATGCCCCAGGCCAAAAATACGTGAAATTCAGAATATGTACAACCCAATGATTGACGTCCATGTTGGGTATATTGGTTTGTTGGTTTTGTTTTATGGTGGACTTGTTTGTTTAGTGTTTGTTGCTATAGTTATTTACTTGGATTGGTCTAATTGTGGGAGGTGTGACTGTTGGTGAGAAGAAAATAATTATAGAATAAAAAGAGGTTTATTTTGACCTCCATCTGTACAGTTTAATATATCAATCCGTAAACAGCCTACTGTATCACGTACGTGCAGCTTAATACAATACAGACTCGCGCCATTTCCAGCAGTTTCAATATTCAATAATTCAAGTCACCTTGGTTGGTGCCAAATATGGGCCAATTTTGATTTAATATTTTATTATATTTATCATTATCGCTTCGGTGGTCTGACTTTCCTTGGCGCTCTGCTTACAGCTAACAATAGACTAATAATTATATCCTAATTATTGCAGTTGGCAGCGTGGGTTAATATAGCAATTCTATATACTGTGTGGGTTACGGTAGTTCTATAAGCTCAACGTGATTCAAAGCCTTTTATTCAGTTTGTCGAGAAAATCAAATTGAATTTAATGCTTCGTTGGCTCACAGCTAGCACCATTCGAGAAGGTTCTCTCGGAGATATTGCATTCACTAATGGAAATGGACGTGTGATAATTATTTGAGCTCGAATAAGGCGAAACGTACCAAAAAAATTGTGACTCCATAGGTAAGCCTATACGTTGAACTTATTATACTGAAATGACAGAAAATACAGTCGTGTGCCAATCTGATTGGTTCCCAGTAGTTTTATTTTAACAAAACTTCCATTGGGTTTTATAATAACAGACAATACGGATTTATTACATTTAAATAGGCAGTTTCATCTTTGTTGGGCCGAAGTGGCATAAACGATTTCTTTTGGATGATTATTTAAAATTTTGGTTGCAATGAAGTTACTTCCAGTAATGAAAGTTTCTATCTGTTTTGTTTCACACTCGGTGCGCACGGTACTGTGTTTGTAAACAAAATGCGGTGTTTGGGATATTCTGTTTACATGTCACATAACGGTGACCCATGTTCAACCTTTTGAAGAGAAAACATTGATACAATGTATCAATTTGATACAAACATATAATTTTTTGCATGCAGCGCATGCATTATGCAGTACAATTTTGCTTCACTACAGCTTGCGCTGCAGAACAGTCAGTATATTTACTGCATGAAGTTAAGATCGACATGACTTTGTCCACCGTGAGATTTCTTATGGTTTGTGTCCCTAGAATACCACAATATTGTAAATGGGATAAGTACCGCAAATTTGCACTAGGCCTTGGGTGCAGAGCCGGCCATGCAAAGTTCGGTAATGTGAATGGTAACCGGACTA
This sequence comes from Astropecten irregularis, assembly GCA_963971285.1. Lineage (NCBI taxonomy): Eukaryota > Metazoa > Echinodermata > Asteroidea > Paxillosida > Astropectinidae > Astropecten > Astropecten irregularis. Next base: position 6,337,711 of record OZ020263.1, on the reverse strand, counting down.
CATTTCAGCCAACACGTACAAATTTTACAATAGGCCTAATTATTTCATTTTGTTTGGGCCGAAACCGTGGCAGGCCCACATTTGCCTCTCTTTAAAGGGCGGCTGCAGTGCTTTTTTTAGTCAGGTTACTTTATTGCCTTCATACAGAGAATATACTGACAAATAATGAATGGCAAGTCTTATTTTGGTTTCAAACCAGCATTTGGTTTTCTTTTGAACGGCTTTGCAAAATGGGGGATTTTCATGCATACTCATGTAGGGAACCAACAGCCAAAATATAATGAAAAAACATAAACAAATGAAGAGGCAAACATGACCCCCAGAAATGGTTTGTCAAAAAAGTTACACCACCAGTTGAGTGAAAGGAACATATTCAGCACAAAAAACCCATTGAGGGGGAAAGTTTTGTCAGAAAACCTATAAAACAACCGCAACTTTTTGTGCACAAATCAATTGAGTTACTGATCTCAGTTCCCCAGATGACATCACAGTTTTGCTCATGAATATGGAAATGCTAATTAGCATACAAACTGAAAAACCTGTTTTTAACCCTGAATCAGTGTGAGGAAGTGGGTAAAATCACAATCCCCATGTACATTTTTTTTATTGGCACATGTTCAGGTCATAATATTCGCATTGCAGAGACTCTTTAAACACCTCAACGGGTTTTCCCGATCACGGAATATTCGTCGTGGGAGATTTCGAAGTCGTTCACGTCGTCTTATACGTCCAAATACCATATTTACATACATGTAGTTTTCTTTTTTTACGCGACGAACCAAGATCAAGATGGCGGATCTTAGCACAAAATACCATCACTTAGCATGCCTTTTGGTACGTTAAGAGCTTTAAGCAAAATGCCGAGGAATGAAACAAATTGCTAAGCGGCGGTCGGTAAGCAAAAAAACGCGTGCTATAGCATGCAGCGCCGTACGTGAAATTGGCCACCGGTCTTCAAGCCAACAGCGCACGCGCACGCGATTGTGAGCACGCGCGCGTTGTTTTGCGCCTGCGCTGTTGACTTGAAGACCGGTTCTCAAAAGTCTCTCATTGACCTTCCAAAGACTATGCAACAAAGATGTCGACTTGTCCTGATCATTATCACTCCAAGTCGACTTACTGATTGAATGAAGTCGACTTGTCCTGGTGATAGACACTCCAACTTCCTGATTGAAGGAAAACGACTTGTCCCGATATTTTGTCTTGGCAATACGACTTACTAAAATTGAGATTAATTATCAGTGTTGACTTCTTATAGTCCAGCAGGTTTTAATCATAATTTTGAGTGCAAAAGGTTTGAAGTGTGGGATATATAGGGCTGACTTAGACAAGTACAAAAAGTGATTTCTTAAGTTGCGCGAGTGGTGCGTTGGGAGGAGGCCTGGCAGCTCCTTAAAGTCACCCCAAAATCATTATGTCAAGTGCAAGCATGAAACAAGTATCAGAGCGTTCCTTACACTACCCTGAATACAATTTTTTTGAAGTGGTGCTTTCCCTACTTAAGAAAGGGTCAAAGAGCCAAAGGTCAAAGGTCATTCCATTAAATTACATTATAAAAAAGTGCGATACGGTATTTATTCCCGTGGGGTCTGTTGGCTAATTAATTATTTATTCTCAGTTTTGGGTTCTACAGGGTTACAAACAATCAGTTTCTGATGGGGTTCGAAATTTTAAGTGACCTCCTCCTTATTTGAGGGTGTATCCTATTTGGCCCCGCCCCAAAATATTAAGTCCGCGCCATTTAAACGATCGATTTTGATAATTGTGGAGTTGTTTTGTGAGTTTTTTAAAATCATGTATGCTTAATTACACATTTAAAGCACAAGACGTCTCTTTTTGTGTCTGTCAGTTCAGCAGATGGGCCATTTGACCCCCGCCCATACTGGGGTATGGTATGTAATACGTGTTCAGGAGGTCGCCGGTTCGAATCCCGTTTCAGTCAGATGAAACCTGCCGGGTACATTGTTTAGTGCACCACCCACATTTTGGGGTGTGTCCCTCATCCGACCGAAGGCTGGTTTCAATAATTAGCCATTTCACGACCGATATAGATATGTTCATGATTGTTGATTTGTTTTGTGGGTTGGTAATAAATGAATACTATTATCAAGGCGACAAGTATATATATCTTACCGTCAGTTCAGCAGATGGGGTAATCGACAGAACCGGATTCTGCAGTTGGGTTTGTGTCAAACTCTATTGTTTTCAGTTCTGGGTTGTATAGGGTCCAATAATAGGTAGGTACAAGCGTGCCCCACCCTCATTTTCGGGTCGTGTCCCATTTGCATCCTTTCTCCGTAGTGTATATCGTCCATTTCATGAAAAAAATTCTCATGATAGGAGTCGTTTGAATGGTTTGTAAATATGTGGTGTCAGTTCAGCAGATGGGGTTATCGTCATAACTGTCCACAGAACTGAAAATATATGACTTTAAACAAAATGGTGTAATTTCACTCATAAAAAGACAATTAACCAGAAGAATTGATCTGAGTATTGTTTCGATCTTCATATAAAAAAAAGAATCTTACACGCCAATGTATTACTTTTTTCAAGGCGAGACCCGCTAACACTATCATGTAAAACAAAATAATGTACAAAACAGTTGAGAGGATACATTTCCATAAGACCAACCACTAGTCTGTATTACTCATCTGCTGTGTTATTTTCCATAATTATTTTCCACCGGAGGTGGTTTTAATTTCCCACACCTCTATAATCAAGGGCATCAGTTGTAAAATGGCAAACCATGGAGAAAAATGATTCTTGTTGTTCGTCCTTCGTGATCGAAGATGATCATAACATCTGGTTTGTTGAAAAGGTGGTCTTGACTTGCGGACGGACCAGCTAAGATACAGGAGTTGCTGGAAGTTGACAATGTATGCCATTTTACTGCCTTAGGGGTTCCAACTCCGGATTTTTCCTCGAGGTTTACTCCTGAAGCCTTTTCCGGGACAAGATGTTGACGCAAGACAGCATATATTTTTGAATCAGAGATTTTCTTCTCCTATAATTTGATGAGCTGCCTATCATGGCTAACGAGTCCCATCAACCGATGATTTTGAAGGGCTATAGATACCCGCCCTCCCCTCAACTCCTCCTCATCAGTGGTAGGAGAATCGTGTTCTTATTCCTCCAATCATTTTGTGAGGGGTGGTAGGGGATGGGGGACTAATCCTCCAATTGGTTCACAAACAAAACTATATGCAGGTATCTGCACGTGAATTGGACCTTATAGATTCCGGAACTGCAAAATTAATGATGACAATAATAAAGCAACAACAATATTGGCACAATGGAACTTATTTTGTTATACATTATGGCCTACCAGTATCAGGGAGGTGGGGGATGATAATAACACCCATCTGCTGACCTTACAGTCACAAAAACAGACTTCTGGGTGCTTTAAAGGTGTAATTATCCATACATGATATTATACAAACTCACAAAACACCTCTACAATTATCAAAATCGGTCGTTAAAGGTAATATCATACTTTGGTTTTTTCAAAAAAATACAGATTCATGGGCATAAATATCAAGGAAGATACAGTAACAGTCATCTGTGAGAATTTCAGCCCCATACGGTGCCCACTTTTTGGAGAAAACAGCGAAAAATGGCCACAGTATTTCTTAAGTCATTTCTCTTTTATTTTTGATCTTTTAAAAGATCAAAAAGATTTTCCATTTCTGGATAGATATACCATTTCAGGTGGAACAATTTCAACGGTAGGTTTCTACCAGCACCATCTTCATTCCCTGAAAGTTATATGTTACATTTCTGTTTTGGTTTCTTACCATATCTTTTAATGGCGCGGACATAATATTTGGGGGTGGGGCCAAATAGGACACACCCTCAAATGGGGCGAAGGCCACTTAAAATTTCGAACCCCATCAAAAACTGATTGTTTGTAACCCTGTATAACCCAAAACTGAGAAAAAAATTATACATTAGCCAACAAATCTTACGGAAATACATACCGTATCGCACTCATCATGTAATCTAATTGAGTGGCCTTTGACCTTTGTCCCTTTCTTAAGTAGGGAAAGCACCGCATCAGATTTTCTTAAGAGGTATTTTTTGATTCAGGGTAGTGTAAGGAACATTCTGACACCTGTTTCATGTTTGCACTCGAAATTATGATTAAAATGTATTTTTGGGTGACTTAAAGGGGCTATACCCCCTCCCAACGCACCACTCGCGCAACTTAAGAAATCACTTTTTGTACTTGATGTCTTAGCCAGACCTACATATCCCACACTTCAAACCTGTTGCACTCGAAATTATTATTAAAACCTGCTGGGCTCCTGGACTATTACAATAAATTGACTTGTCTAGACAGAATACTGCATTATTTTACTCTTAGTAATCTTCAAAAGATAACTTGGCGAGATAAATTATGTGGTTATCAGCCAATAAAAAGGGTACTTATAGAGTACCGTAGTCCGAGCATGCAACATTGCTCAGCAACTAAACATATATTAAGTTCATTATTGTTAGACTTGGTACGTTAATCTTATTGCAGTTGTCTCTAGTAACTCATTCCACATTTCATCTGTCATAAATGTTGCTCGTTGGCACATTGTCCCTCAATTGGATTACAAACTACCGTCTTACTGCTGATTCGAGTTTCAATTTTATTTCATGATTAACGAGTTTTCAGCCAAAGGCAAAATCAGATCTTTCATGATATTGATATGACTTGAGTGTCCGAGCCATGAACATGCACTTTCCATCTTTCCCAACTTGTGAGCCATTACTCCATAACTCTCGTATTATATCATGTGGGATTCGAGACCAAACACTATTACTAATTACTGGTTCATGCATCATGTATGATAATTGGAAACAGTATTTTGTGCTGAGATTAGATTTGATTTGTGTGAAGGTTGATTATTTCGTTGGTATCAATTCTGACCTGTTTATACGGCACCGTGGGATGTATGGGAATTGACCCGAAAGAGTACGACCAGTTTCGTTTCTTAATTGCTTACAGTTTATGATCATTCCTCTTTAATTCATAGTTAAAACAATAGACCGTCCCTGCCCCATTTGATTCTGACCAATTACAGTCGTGGTTTATGTCCGACATGCTTTCACTAGGCACGTTCTCACACACCAAAAAGCGCGACTATTTGGGTCGCGATTTGGAGCGCGACCCAAAATAGTCGCGCTTTTTTGGTGTGTGAGAACGTGCCTATTGAAGTCCGACAAATGTACGCGCGCGTACGTACGCGCGAATGGAATGCACGCGTTTCCATGTGCAGTGGGAGCATAGAGCTATATTAGGCACGTTCTCACACACCAAAAAAGCGCGACTATAGGCACGTTCTCACACACCAAAAAAGCGCGACTATTTGGGTCGCGATTTGGAGCGCGACCCAAATAGTCGCGCTAATTTGTGTGGGAACACAAATAATCGCGACTATATCGCACTAATAATCGCTCCAAATCGCACTAGTTGCAGTAGTGCGTCTTTTTGCAAATAGTCGCGATTATTTGCTGTGTGAACGGTGCACCAAAAAATACCGGTTTTTTATATCCCATCATGCAAGGCGGGCGCGCGAGTTAAGCACAGGATGCATGCCAACTTCACGCTAAACATTTAGAATCGCGTACGCGCAGTTTGATAGAAATCGTACCGGTGCGATTTGGGTCGCGCTTTTTTGGCTGTGTGAACACGACAAAGAGCGCGACTATTTGGGTCGCGCTCCAAATCGCGACCCAAATAGTCGCGCTTTTTGGTGTGTGAGAACGTATCTATTAAAATTAATTTTAATATAGCTCTATGAGTGGGAGGGACTTTTTGGATCGGTCTATTCAAGTCATTTCTTCAACATTTACATTTTGATATCTTGCTATCATTAATTATCGACGTAAAAGCATGACAGCGTCAAATAGCAGTGAGTTTGACACTCTGCAGACCATATGTTGCTCCCACAATTCAGAATGGTATCATTCTGTGTTATTAAGACACCATGGACCTTATCGAGGATAGCGCATAACTGGTTGTGCGCAAAGCACTCTGGGAAACACAGGGTTGTTAGGGCAGGAGCTGAGTGCATAGAACGTATGGACATGAAAATTCAACTATGAATAAGTACTCAACTTTACACCGCTTGAACAAGTGACTCGATAGTAACATTCCATGGACCGTTGTGCAGCATCGTTATGTTAAACAACTCCAAGCAAGGCTTTCTTCTAGGAAAAAAGACAACTTAAGTTATACGAGTGTACGCTTGTCAACGCGTTTGTAAAAACTTTAAAACCCAAAATTACCCGCGTCCTTTGCGCGCGCACGCGCAGCGCCGAAAACAAGCTATCTCCGATAAGGTCCATGCCTTGGCACATTCAAAGTGGAGTCCAGGTTCAGTGCTTAAACTATTCTCTGCCTATACCACACTATCTACCAGCAGCGCAAAATAACAAAATGAGGGGATTGAGGCATGATTATAGCTGAAATAAGACCTCAATTATTTTGAACCTGTGATATAAATCGCATCGTAACTTAGGAAGCATATTATCAGAAATATGAGACGCATCTTATCTATGTGATGCATCGCAACGTTTGGATTCTAATCGTTTCTATTTCGGAAACAACTCGAGGGCATTTAATGCTGTTCAATTTGGTTCATTGAATATTCGTGTTCAATCCCACATTTTGCATTTCTTTTTAAGTGTTTTCTGCGTCACAATACAATATCAACGGTCAAGAATAAATCTGTTAAAAATAGAGAATCTACTTTCCAAACCGAAGCTAAAAGCTGGCTCTTTAAAACCTGTCATTTTGAAATGAATGGATTTAATAGAGCCAAAGCTGGTGCACGATACCAAGTCATCCTGTTTCAAGAGGTCCTCGGAAGTCTTTAGAAGAGTAATTCGGATTTTTGGGTTTACTGTCTATATTCACAACAATTGACCCCAATTATATATCCCATGAAATAATACATCCATGTTATTGGTCATCTATGTTAAAACGCTTAAAATTGGTCAGGAGGTAGATAATATGCAAACTAGGCTTGCCCTTCACCGACGTAGATGAGCACTAAATACTCGGTGCTTGTTAAGTGCACATGAACAAATCATGTGCTGGCATATGTAGGATTCGAACCCACGACCACCTGCTTACAGATACCATACCGCTAGGCCACCGAGCAAGCTGTGGTCAATGTTAATGGTAATATACCCACGGTTCCATTCAGATGGTTTGGTAAACAAATTATGCAATGCAATATACACGATATATGGCTTGATATTTAGGATACTTAAAAAGCCCTCATGTGATGTAATGAAATAAGCAAGATGCTTACCCAGAACTCTTTGGGTCGTCACCGTTCACAATACAATGCCATTGTATACTAACCACTTGTACATGTTGTAAAATGTAGGCATATTTCAGTCAGGTGAGCCCCCTAAATCAATAACGGTTACAATAAGGCCATAATTATAAAGAAACTGACAATGTTGCCGATATTCAGAAAATAATTTAAGTGATATTAATTCTGGCCTCATGTCCCTGTGCGAAACCAGCGATACGCATTAGCTACATGTACTGTACATGGCGTAAACAGTACATGATGTATTATACAGTGTATAATACATCTTGTACATGTAACAGTACTTGGGTATACCCATTGTGTACGTACATAGTGTGATAACAGGGAGCTTTAGATTGGTGTCAACGTGGACTTCGTTCACGTCGACAACACCGTCCTGCTGAACGTCAAAACCATATTTTGTGCGTCCTCGACTCACTGGGACAACGTTGGCGATGACTTGACGCATGCGCAAAGACTAGGCATGACGCAATCATGCATCAGTCGACGTAGTCAACTTGAAAATCTAAGCTCCCTACTCATATCGTACACAGCACTGAACGGCACACAGCCGTATTACATACAACGTACGGAAAGAAACGATGGCTTAAAAGTAGGCTGTATGACTAGCCGAAACTAGCGAAGAATCATGGCTATTTTCTGAGTCAACCATTGAGTTTACCCTTTGCAAGTCACACTAGTGGGATCAGTATACAATAACACTATCCTTCAAATACAGAATATCTCGAGAAACTAATTATTATAACCAAACAATGAATTAAATGCGTCCTTCACCGTGGATTCTTGACCTGTTTGGCTTGTGCACAACACTCGGAGAGACCTCATCATCACTATGGTTTTTGTCAAAGAAATACAGATTCATGGGCAAAAATATCAAGGAAGATACAGTCACAGTCCTCTGTGAAAATTTCAGTCCCATACGGTGTCCACTTTTTGAGAAAATTGTGAAAAACGGCCACAGTATTTCTTAAGTCTTTTATCTGTTATTTTTGATCTTTTAAAAGATCAAAACGATTTTCGGTCGTTGTTTTACTAATTTCTTGATAAATACACCATTTTAGGCGGGAAAATGTTAACGGTAGGTTTCTACCAGCATAATTGTCATACCCTGAAATTTATACGTAAATCTGTGAACATTTCTGTTTTGGTCTCTTACCAAAGTATGATACTATACTTTTAAACTTGTGTATCCATGGGCCATTCACAAGGTTGATCAGGGGTAAAATGCTAGATGCTATACTGGGTTTAACCATGCACATGAATTATTGTTTCATGTTATTGTTCATATGACATAAATCAGAGGATAAAATAAACACTAAATGGGAGGTAAACGTGAAGAACAATCATGGCCCTATTTGTTGTTTGGCTCAGGGAGAATACCGCCCCCGTTGTGATGCGTGTAAAGCAAATAATACGCTTAAAGGGGCAGTAGAAACTGAACCTTAAAGGGACTTGACAATAATCCATTTCACCACATTGGAAGAGGTGATCGGAAATGTTGAGAGTGAGGCACTGAAGCAGTATTATCGATATGCTAATCAAACGTCGTATTTACATTAATATTTATGACCATTATTTACGCCCGATTTGTACAGGGGCCAATTTCACGGCGCTGCTAAGCACAAAAATTTGCTTAGCACAAAAATGTCTCGCCCAATAAAACAAACCACAGTTAAAAATTCCATTTGATATTCATGGTCAGTCAACAACAGCCAAAGAACAATCATAAGCGATACATAACACATGGCTATTTGGTTGTTAACCCTGTTTTTAGTAAGACTGAAATGTCATGCTTAGCAAATTGTTGTGCTAAGCAGCGCCGTGAAATTGGCCCCAGATAAGCATAATAGATTATGTTACAGATCAAGGTATATCACTTTACATGTACCTTTATCCACAGTGTTATTCTTTGGGGGCTAGCCAGGGTTCTTTCAGAATATTTTTGTTTGGTTTCGATATGCAAAAAAAAAACATTCATAAAGTATAGGACAATATTATAGGACATCATAATATAACCGGGGGATATTTTGTATGAGACATGCAGCTCCCCTGCTGAGGGATAGAGTGGTTTCCATGGCAAAGTCATTTAACAAAACTCTTTAGTTTCCCTCAAGGACAGGTTACCATGGCAATACCGTCCTCGTACAATGACCATTGCAACAAGTGGTGTATAGATGAATTCAGCGTTGCTTGGTTACAGACACCTCCATGCGACTACAATTCCTTTTCAACTTTAAGGATTTGAAAAGTGACAGCTATGGTGACGATGAACAAAGGAAAATAATTTCAACAATTTGCGAAGGGTTTCATGTTTATGGGTGCCCAAAGGCAGCCAGTGGTTAGTAGGGATGGGTTGGTAGTTGCGGGATGGGGGTGTTGGTTTTGGTTTGTTTGCCACCTAGCTGGTCCAAAATGTCATAGCGACGCTATTGTAACGATTGCTAACGGTTAGTAATCCTTCTCTACTAACAGAGTGAGGGTTTAGAATCGGTTAGGGGTGACATCTGAGGCTATGACGTTCATAGTAGAACCAATAATTATTGCATGATAACGCATAAGCTGCAATACCAATAATTTAGATTAAAGGTAGTATCATACTTTGGTTTGAGACCAAAACAGAAATGTTCACAGATTTACATATAACTTTCAGGGTATGAAGATGATGCTTTTCCCCACTGAAATGGTGTATTTATCCAGAAATTAGTAAAACAACGACCGAAAATCGTTTTGATCTTTTAAAAGATTAAAAATAAAAGAGAAAATACTTAACAAATACTGTGGCTGTTTTTCACTGTTTTCTCAAAACGTGTGCACCGTATGGGACTGAAATTTTCACAGAGGACTGCTACTGTATTTTGAATCTGTATTTCTTTGATAAAAACCAAAGTATGATATAACATATATATTGCGGTATCAAACGCAATAAACACGTTAATGAGCAGCTCTATCGAATGAATATTGACCATTAAAATCATGCATGTTTAAGCAACCTGCTTTTGCTTAGGTTTTTTAGTTTGTGTGCAAATTGTTGGTTGGTTTGTTTGTTCATATTTCATGATTATCGGTTGATATTGATTGGTACATGGTTTATTCATTTCTTGATTGATTGGTTGGTTATATATTGAAATATATATTTACACCATCAATTGTCTGTCAACCTAGGCATGAAATAGTGCATTGCCAATATACAGCTGAAATGCACATCCATGCTGAAAATATCAAGGAAGATACAGTAATAGTCATCTGTGACATGTTCAGTCCCGTATAGACTTGGGGCCAAGTCTTTCTTAGTCCGCGCGATGATTGTCTCTTTTTTTCCCCGCAACTCTCGCGAAAACGCGCGAGACTCATGGCTACGGCGGTAGTTCAGCTCTCGGCCCGGGACCGCTCAAAAAGAAAGACTTGGGAAACCTGTTTTAGACACATATTCATTTATTCGCGTAGGGGCGTGCTTTGCATTACGGTTGCCGTAGAGACGGCCATTAAGACGAGTCCATTTTATTTGAGGGTGTATACAATTTCAAATAAGGCAGCAGTGGTGTACTTACATTGGACAGCATTTTCAAATTATGTTTTTTGTTCAATTACTTAATAATTTGAATGATTTAATAAATCACTTTGTATTAAGCTGGAACTTAATCTATTAGTTTAACTACGTGCATTAGTTCATGGAAATGAATAATACCCACGGTAAATGTCAATATTTCTTTTTAGCAAGTGTGTAGGTTAACACGTACCTGATGTACGTAGGTGTACACTATAGCTACAGTTAGTAAGACCCTCTTCCTTCCTCCATGGTAAGACGGACTTATAAAATATTCCTATTATGCACAAAGAAGATAAAAACAAACATGCACATATTAATTTCACGACCCACGAGTTAAAAGTCTCATTATCAAGGTCATACTGCAGCTATATAGCTAGATACGTGCGACGGCTATGGTTGTGTATTCAACATAAATCAGCCCTGTGTAGACGTGCAGGATGTAGCATAGGCCTACATAATGAATATTCATATATTTAATAAAGATTGGCCAATCAGACGCGTCCGTACGATTTCGGCTAAAGAGCCCATAGGCCGTGCAAAGTGAAAACAGGTTTCCCAAGTCTTTCTTTTTGAGCGGTCCCGGGCCGAGAGCTGAACTCTCGTCGTTGCCATGAGTCTCGCGCGGTTTCGCGAGAGTTGCGGGAAAAAAAAGAGACAATCACCGCGCGGACTAAGAAAGACTTGGCCCCCATTCTAGTCCCGTACGGTGCCCAATTTTTGAGAAAACAGCGAAAAACGCCCACAGTATTTTCAAATCTTTTCTCCGTTACTTTTGATCTTTAAAAGATCAATTGTTTTTTATCATTGTTTTACTGGATATATACAGCATTTCAGGCAGAAACATTTTAACGATATGTTTCTACCATCATCATCTTTATACCCTGTAAGTTATAGGTAAATCTGTGAAGATTTATATTTCTGTATGCTACCAAAGTACATTTAAGAATAGCAATGCTGGAAACAGTTTGTAATGCGTGAACTGGTTTCTTGTCTTGTTGGTTTCTAAAACATATCAAAATATGGAGACGGTGTAGAAATTTTCCCTTCTCCACTGTAGTAAATATTTATATTGCTCACCTTAATATTTCAGGGTAGTGTCTTGTTGAAAGAAGGCAGTGTCCATACTAATGGCAGATCAAACTGCTCTACGCTGGCAATTGTGTTATATTACATGGATACATTTACATGACCATAAATCCAGCTTTAGTTTGGATGTTCATAATTGTTAATAACCCCTATCATGTTTGAGACCTTCCTGGTGTAAGCCTATTAGCTGAATCCGTATAAAGGGATGTTTACAATTTACTTAACTGAATATTCATATCAGTGAATATACATTCTTGTTTGGCAACCAGCCTCAGATAACTGAGATATTCTTACATGTAATAGATGTACTACGAGGGCTAGGAGACTGATCAGCGTCATGCATGACTTTAACAACCGAATATATCATATATAAGTTTTGAATGAAAATTGTGACAACAAGTCACCTTGTTTCTTTTAAATGTTTTTTTTTCAAAGAATGTTGAAAAAATGAGGGAAATTTAGGGTGGAGTGATTATAATGCCCCCGGCCAAAAATACGTGAAATACGGAATATGTTCAACCCAAGGATTGACGTCCATGTTGGGTATATTGGTTTGTTGGTTTTATTTTGTGGTGGACTTCTTTGTTTGTTGTTTGTTGCTATAGTTATTTACTTGGATTTGTCTAATTGTTGGAGTTGTGACTGTTGGTAAGAAGAAAATAAATATAAAATAAAAAGTGGTTTATTCTGACCTCCATCTGTACGGTAATAAATAAAACAATTAAACAGTAAACAGCCTACTGTATCACGTACGTGTAGTTTAATACAATACAGTCTCCCGCCATTTCCAGCAGTTTCAATATTCAATAATTCAAGTCACCTTGGTTGGTGTCAAATCTGGGCCAATTTTGATTTAATATTATATTATATTTATCATTATCGCTTCGGTGGTCTGACTTTCCTTGGCGGTCTGAATATAGGTAACAATAGACTAATAAGTATACCCTAATTATTGCAGTTGGCCGCGTGGGTTAATATAGCAATTCTATATACTGTGTGGGTTATGGTAGCTCTTTAAGCTCAACGTGATTCAAAGCCTTTTGTTCAGTTTGTCGAGAAAATCAAATTAAATTTCATGGTCCATAGGCTCACAGCTAGCACCATTCGCGAAGGTTCTCTCTGAGAGCTAATTGCATTCACTAATGGAAATGGACGTGTGTTAATTGCTTGAGGTTGAATAAGGCGAAACGTGAAAACCATTTTGTATGGTTACTCCATAGGTAGGCCTATACGTTAAACTTAGGCCATAAAAAAAAAATTGTTGTATTGGCGTAACGGAGGTTTGGAAAATAGGGTAGGGCGGGCGGATTTTTAAATTTTTTTAATTTAATTTTTCCTGGGGTATTAAATGCTTTTCCCCCTGTATATCACAGTATTTGACGTGTCAAATAAAGACAAGAAATGACATAACAACTTTAACCAGTCTGGTTTCCATCTTTTGCTCCTTTTAAGCTTTTAATCTGCATAGAAATTTGCGATTTTTTTTATTTCTTTTTTTCCCGATTTGTATTTATTTATTTATTATTATTGGTTTTTTTTTTGGTTTAAAATGTTTACGGTCGGGGCATATTTTTGGGTCGGGCGGGTTACGCCAATACAACAATTTTTTTTTTTATGGCCTTATTATACTGAATTGACAGCAAATACAGTCGTGTGGCAATCTGATTGGTTCTTTCTTCCCCCTAGTTTTTTTGTTTTAACAGAACTTAACATTGGACTTTATAATAACAGACAGTACGTACGGAGGTCCACGAGTGCCATTCCGTACGCCCCTTTTCTTTCAATCAGAAAAGAAACATATAGAGAGGGAGAGAGACTCAAAAAGAGAAGAAAAAGAAGGAAAGACAATTTAATTGGGCAGGTCACGTCAGGCCCACCGTAGCCTGCTAGCTGTGATCGCACACACCCTCCTTTTGTAAAATCCTGTATCCGCTCCTGGCTCTTTCACGATTTATTCCGTTAGGAAATTATTGAATATCATATAAATTTGGATTAAAAAAATCATATTGAGGAATATTTTGAAATTCTTTTGAAATTATGTACCAGAAATTACATTCAAAATTCCAATGCACCAGTATAGATCAATATATAGAAAGAAACAATCATACAGTCCAGAGCTATTTGTAATGATTGGTTGAAAGTACTGAAGCCATTATGGTGACATCACCCAGCTTTAGACATTACACAAGTAGAGGGCGGTATAATCAAACGCCATGAGCTTCTTATCAAAGAAATATTATGTCTACGGTGGTTGAAGGTGGTATTCAAATAGTAGAGCACCATTAGTTACAAAATTCCAAAAAATTTGATATTATATGATCCGTATCCATACAACTCCACCGTCAAAGGATTTTCAATTTATCCGAAATCTGTTTAAACCAAACATTTAATCGAAACAGTGACATTTAATCCTATATCAATTGGATTGATTTTCAAAGGGCCTCCATATCGGCTGATCGGTTTGTTCTGTAAATCTTTTCCAGTTGAGAATAATCTTTGGATACGAAACTTGTAAAATATAAAAAAACCCATTGAAGATGTCACTCTATTGAATACAAGTCATAAATTGCTGCTAACTTTTCATCAACCAAAATAACGACCTGAAATTATATCAAATGCTTGGAGATAGGAGGGCCTGACGTTTCGATCCTTGGTAGCATGATCTTTGTCAAAGGCTAAATGTCAATCAGACAATAACTCTACTAAACATTAATATGACAGAAATACAGCTACATCCATTGTGCCTTGATGGTATTTACTAAGAAATATTGAATATTTAGACTTTTAATTCACTGGTCCATGCACAGAATAGTATTTCGTTAATTCCCAATAATCTGAAACTGATTTAAGTGTTTCCGAAATACGCTTATTAGAAAATTTTCAATTTTTTTCCCCGGCATGAGTTCAAGACGGTAAGATGAATTCTCCCAGTATGCCATGGAACCACGGATGAGCCATGAAATCAACCGCATTTATGGACCGTAGAGCCGGGTAAAAACTACATCACTTGGTGTAGATTAAGCTTAATTAACGGGCTGAACCACGGGAAGAGCGATGGGTAGGGACGGGTGGTAAGCGAGTGTGAAGCACAGTATGTACTAGGAATTCTATACGGCTATATAGCAGCATGCAGCGTGTTCGGACTGGAAGGCTGCCGTGGTCAGACGGGCAAGAGTAGCCCGGTGCACGCTGCTGGCTATGCTGCCGTACAAGATGATTGATTCATGGTCCTTCAGTTTGAACAAATATAAAGCAAATCAAATATTAGACATCATTCCGTCGCCGACACCACGAACAGACAACCACTGTATCTAATGTATGCATTTTGTTCGATTTTCGTTTTAATATCGATTTGGACTATTTGTGTGTATATCTGCCTGTATACCAATTTACAAGGCTTTTATTTATACCGAAACTTAGCTAATTAGACTAATTGGGAGTGTCACATTTTCTCATGGTAAACTGAAGGGACTTCACTTCACTTCACTTATCCCTTAGTCTAGGTAACCGTTGGGGCACCAAAGATGATCGGGCAACCACTTTTCTCCATGCTTCTCTGTTTTCAGCCTGCCTGGGGGCCTCACTTTCTGTTATGTTGTCTTCCCATCTCTTCTTTTGTCTACCTCTTCTCCTCCCTCCTTGTACAGTACCCTGAAGGATCATCTTGGCAAGTCCTGTTGATTTTGTGACGTGTCCGTACCATCTCAATTTGCGTTTTTTCACCGTGGTGAGAAGATCTTCCTGTGGCCCAATTTCTTGCTTGATTCTTTCTCTCACTTCCTCATTTGAAATATGATCTTTGTACGAGATCCCCAAAAGTCTTCACACGACGACAAAAAAACTCTCAACCATTGAGAAATTCTCTCATGGTTGCGAAATCTTACAAAAGTGTAATCGTGTGAAAGGACACCAATGCTTGAGAGTGACCGACGTCCCCAGTGAATCCTTGAGAGATTTTGACCGAGGTCCAGACCTACGACAAAATTTCTCAAGGGTCCCTTGAGAAGTGCTTTGCAGTACGCATGCGTGTGTTTTCTATGTGTTTCATTACCTCTGCAGACCGTGCGCTTCACGCGCAACCTCAGCGTCGTGATGGTAATAGCAGTGTTTTACATTCATAAAATACATAGTCTATCGATTACCCGCGTTCCGTCTCAAGGGAGGCTTGCGAAATGTTACACTGTGCCGTGTGAAAGGACGCAAAAACGGCCAGCGTAAACCGTTTTTGCAACCATGAGAAAATGTCTCAATGGTTGAGAGTTTTTTAAGCGTCGTGTAAAAAGGCCTTAAAACATTGCATTTATGTGGCTTGTATCTTTTTTTCTTCTAAGTCTGCTGAAGGGACACTCATGTGTAAATCTGCTAAAAATTGGTTTCACAAACTGACACTGCGCACCTCACTGCGCCTATGCTTTTATGTACGCGCGTTTACAAAATTTTTCACGAAATGACACCCATGTTCTAGGCTTAATTGCTAGTTAATAATATTCGTCAACAACTTAAAATGCGTCGACTAGTACAAAAAATGAACATATTTTTTATAGGGAAGCAAAAACGGTCGTAAAATAGGTTTTTCCGGTCATTTTTGGCAAATGAGCGGACAATTTAAACGCTGCGTCATTCCATTTCGCGTGAAACTGCAAGGCACCTCAAAATAGCCATTCGATTTCATTTTATGTGCAAGCATAATGTTCACAAGGGTCAGGCGATTAAATAGAATCGCCTTTCAATTAAAAATTCGATTCGAACAGCATTCAAATTCGCAACGGCTTTTGGCAGCGTGCGCTTAGTCATTCGAATTCGTTTTGGGGCACGCATTTCTGTGAATTGTTCAGCAAATTTAGCATTCTGTCTGAAATTATGAATGAACCGCAAGAATATAAACGGTATAAAATGGTTCACTTCTTATAAGGAAACCACTTATGTGATGTCCCCTGCACCTGACGACAATGATGGCTGACGTTGATGGCTGATTGATGCATTCGAATGATTTAGGGAAAATTACACGATATACAATTAAGAAATAAACAGGTGTAAAAGTGTATGCATTTGTTTGCTTATGTTGCATTGTCGCTACGTGTTTGAGACCCGGACGAAGAGAGAGGTTGCTAAGAGGAGGGAGGGGCTATTAATTTCAAAATTAATGATGAGATGCGACAGCATTGCAATACATTGCAATAAAGGGGTTTGCATTTGTTTGCTCATTTTGCGAAATTGGTTGTCTGAAAACGAAAACGTAAGTAACGATCTGGTATAATTCGTTGTTTGCGGTTACTCTGCTTAATTGAATGCCGATTTTGCATGGTTAAACTGAACGACAGTTGAATTTAACTGAATGCAATGCCATATAAATACGGATGCATCAAAGTGAAATCGAGTGACGGTTTTAACCGAGGAGGCAAAATCACGTCAACACGAATGCGTAAAAATGAAATTGGTTGAGTTATTACCCAACTTCAAGCCGCCGCCGCAAACGCGAAACACCTTTGCTGATCGGCTGCCAACAGTGTCCCACAAACTTTCTCCACTGGAAGTTTAATACCATCCGCGGACGATTTGCAATAGAAAATTTGCTATACATGTGTTGTTTTCCTCCATAATTTTCATTGCTGTAAAATTGTGAGATACGATGATAGTCATGCAGTTATCGGTGATTGTCTGTAATCTCGGTTTGAGTTCAAGAAGAAGGTGAGCCCATGGACAACTGATCGAGGGACGTATACAGACTGGTAATTTGGGCACGGCCTTTAATTCTTCGTTTACAAAACATACGATTTTTGTGGAAATTATCTTCAAATTACAGGGCATAATTCATGGCAAACAATCAAATCACAGGTGTGAAAAACGGTTTTAAAATACACTTAATTTAGTTATAAGTTGATTACTAGGGTGCCCATTTGTTCTGTTCTCCATTTTACTGATATAAATATTAGCATAAGTCTGTGGCTAGATACAGATTAGATTCTATATCAGCCACTGAGAGCTGAACATTTTTCATTTAATTTTGTTCTGTTTGTATACCAGCAATAACATTACCTATACTGGTTACTGTATAGGTATTTTCCTTTTTTTTTCCAAACCACGAACTATAGAATTTGAAAACCAACGAATTTAAAAAACTATAATTGATTTTCATCATAATTAAGATGAAATATCAGTCAAACAATTATACTGTTGTGATATTTCAAACAATCTCATGGATTTCCAAATTAACTGTATTCCCTCAAATTAGGACGTACATGTAGTCTAGATTGCTAGACGTAGTTATCGTTATGCGCGATAACCCGCCACCACGAGAGGGCGTATCATGACAATCCGCTAGCGACGCACGAGTGCACGACTACTAACTTGGTTTTCGATAACTACGTCTAGACGATCTCTGATTATTTCCTCCGAAAACGGAGGAAAACTTGTGCGCGTGCACGATATTGTTGAATAATTTGCGCTCCACACATGCCACGAAAATTCAAAATAGCCAGATACGCGGCCTCTGTTACTGGGCAAGGGCCGACACACTACACGACTGACTTCTTCGTCATTTCTCTCTCGGGAATCTATTATTACAGGGGCCGGTGCTAGGTGTACGTTGCTAGGAAAATAATGCTCTTTACAAATCCAGTTGGCAGGTTAACGTAACTAATACCCAATTTGCTGCGAATTGATAGACAGTACGTACAGCTTCATACAAAGTCCCCCACCCCGAGAGCTGACTGTTCGGCCATTTTCCAGCAGGGTACAGTAATGTTTAAGTTGTCGCTGTATAGCACAACACGTGCAAACAGAGAAGTGCTACACCTGTCTCAGCAGACGGGACCATTATTTAGCGCGCGTTGAGCCAACGAGCACGCCGGGAATCGCTTCGATACATGGCATGCATACACCGCCGGTCGACCTGTCTCAAGTCGAGTTGTCTCACCGGTCGACTTGTCTGACATTCAAATAGATTTTACGCCGTAAGCAAGACTTTCGGT
The DNA here is from genome assembly GCA_963971285.1 of Astropecten irregularis. NCBI lineage: Eukaryota > Metazoa > Echinodermata > Asteroidea > Paxillosida > Astropectinidae > Astropecten > Astropecten irregularis. Next base: position 6,318,773 of record OZ020263.1, on the reverse strand, counting down.
TAGCGAAGAATTACTAATTCTAGGGTAACCGTGATTATTTTCTGCTCAGTAACGTTACGGGATGTCGTATGCATTCTGCAGAAATTCCCAAGTTGCCTACCGTTACCAAAATAAAACTCTCCCGTGAAATAATTATATGCTAACCGAAACCAAAACCAAAAGTATGCTACCGTCAGCGAAGAATTTCTGCTAACGGCAACGATTCCATGAACAAAATATTGGGCCCATTACTTCAACAATGTGTCATGTATGGTGTTCCATCTCTGCCAATGTCGCCTGGCGCTTGGAGCCTGGCGCGTGGCGCCTGGCGGGTGGCGCCTGGCGGGTGGCGCCTGGCTGGTCAAAGGTCGTGTATCTGACGTTTCTATCCCTGAACTGTTACATACGAAGCTAATAATTCAGTGTGTGAAAAATAAGGTGTCATTCATGACATGTAATTTGAGAAGTCGAATCGTATGGGCGACCGGAAGGTCCAAAATTAATAACGGTAAAAATAAACCGACAATGATAGAATTACTAAGAAAGATTCAGAAAAAAAAAAAAAAAATGCAGAAATAAAGATAACCACACAGTTTAAGATCATTACAGAAATAAAACAACTTTGAAAATATAGGCTAGAATAAAGAAATAGCTTCAGAATTAAAAATAAACACTGCGTTTAGGGGCCGTCCATAAAGTACGTACGCACGAAGAAGGGGAGGGGGGGGTCAAGGGTCCGTCTTTATGGATGGACCCTTAAAAAAACTGCAGAAAAAAAAAAGCCAACAAAGCCTCAGAATTAAAGAAAGCTGCAGAAATAAAAACAAACACGGCATTTAAAACAACTGCAGAAATAAACAAAGCCTCAGAATTTAAGGTACTATCATACTTTGGTAAGAAACCAAAACAGAAATGTTCACATATTTACGTATAAGGGTATGAAGATGGTGCTGGTAGAAACCTACCGTTAAAATTTGTCCGACTGAAATGGTGTATTTATCAAGAAATTAGTAAAACAAGGACTGAAAATCTTTTTGATCTTTTCAAAGATAAACAATAATAGAGAAAAGACTTAAGAAATACTGTGGCCATTTTTCAAGATTTTCTCAAAAGGTGGGCACCGCATGGGACTGATTTTTTTCACAGATGACTGTGACTGTATCTTCCTTGTATATTTTAGCCCAAGAATCTGTACTTCTTTGACAAAAACCAAAGTATGATACTACCTTTAAAGAAATCTTCTTAAATAAAGAGATGCAGAATTGCAAACAAACTGAAAATAAAAGGCCAAGAGAGGGCGTGCCTGAATCCAAGGAATTAAAGATAACTGCAGAGATAAGAACTCTCTCAGAAATAAAGACTTCGTCCCCTAAAGGTAACGTATGTTGGTGCGACCCTTGGCCGAGTATTGAATATATGCATCAGGTACCACGTCACTGTACAGCGATCCGTATGCATGCCACTCTGAATCCGCACCATTGACAATATTAAGGCGCCAGGCGCCAGGCGCCACCCGGCAGTACCACCCGCCAGGCGCCACCCGCCAGGCGCCACCCGCCACCCGCCAGGCGCCACGTTTTATTTAGTGGGCGAACTGAGTGAACTCAGTTGACCTCAATAGGAATTTCTACTTATTTGCAGGTTTACCACTTTTCTCCAAATTTTCCAGAGATGCATCAAAATAAGAAAACCTATCAAACAAAAAGAGGACGTTTTAGACTTTCAAATGCTGAGCAAATTGTTCAAATGCATGGCTACACAAACCCCTTTTCAACGCCAGAAGGAAGTTTAAGGAGAGTGCCCGGATGAACAACTGTCCTAAAATTGTTGATATGTCGCCAGGCGCCAC
>OZ020263.1:6158302-6316745 GCA_963971285.1 Astropecten irregularis | reverse complement strand
GCTCCAGTCAATTTTTCTTTGTTCACTTTTCAATGACAATACATTTTTTGTAAAATCTAGTTAGTAGTTATTTCTTTAAATCTTGCATCTTAGTGACATCTTGCATCATGAATCTTGAGTCATGTCGCCATTCCTGAAATCTGGACCTGTATTCTTGAAGGAGAGTGGTAAAAAATGAAATTGAAAAAAAGAAAATGGATTTCATCTTTTGGCAGTTATCAACAGACTTGAATATAAATCTCTTTTGGGATGATTTGGTGGTCCTGAAAAGGGCCATTTTGTTGGTGGTGGTAACCCTGAAGAATCTTCCATCTTGAAAGGTCGATCTTGGATCTTGAATCTTGAAACTTGGATCTTGAAACTTGGAACTTGAAACTTGGATCTTGAAACTTGGATCTTGAAACTTGGAACTTGAAACTTGGATCTTGAAACTTGAATCTTGAAACTTGGATCTTTTATCTTATCTTTAATTTTGCATCTGGAATTAGTAAAAATAAATTTGTAAAAAGAAGTTAGTTTAAAAAAGAATTAGTTACAACGAATGAAATACGGTAGTCCATGCGATGTTCCGCTTCATTGTGCCGGTAAATAAAGTGGCAACACTATGAGGAAGGTGGTGGCAACTTTTCAAGGATGATCTGACCTGTTTCTTTCATTATTTGATCATTTCCTGAAGTTACCTGGATGATTTCATCCTCTGACATGATGCGGGAACCAGCTTTGCCGAAGTAAACATCCAGACCTAGATCCAGATCCAAATCCAGAGTCGACTAAGTAATAAAATACAAAATATAGCAGCACAAATTCCTAAAGCCTTTTTATAGACCTAAAGTAACGTTAACCCCTTCTTTACTCCATGAAAAATCTACTAAGTTTAATGATATTTAGGTTAGACTAAGCAGTACTACTCACTTATGAATTGAAACGTTGTTGGTCTTATTACTCCGATTCCTGCAGCCAAAGGCTGCGCAATTTGTGGGCATTTCAAGCCGTAATGCAAACACACGTCACAGCCAAACGCGAAACGTAAACATGACCCCATGAATGCCCATTTTTGCCCACTAAGAAAAATGGCGGCCAATTCTTCAATTCGTGACGCGACAAATCAGAGGTGCGCCCTCTAGTTTTTTAATATAACTCTATGCCCATACCGCCCTGACAGTCTGGCCCACTTGGTCCTTGAAACGTCGATGTTGAAAGAGGGGAATCGACATGATATGCCAGCGTACATCGTGGTAGCTCTCTGCGCGGCCTGCCGGACACTATCCTGAAAACAGAAATCGTCGATTCCTGTATGAAGAGCCACAGCATCTGGCCTCCTCACCCTGCAGGCAGACACCTAGGTCCCACAAGCTTCCTTCAAACTAGCACCTCCTTCACCTCGAAATGGACTTTGAACTGCGCGAATGGCTTTCAAGCGCTCCGCATTGCAAACGGCTCTGCTGTACGTGCAGGAAACACTGTATAAACGTCCTTAGCACCGGCCACCATCAGACCCCACGTGAAGCCCGTTCGACCACCAAACTCCCTCTGGACGAACACCCAAAGAGAGGGGACTATATAGCGGACTATAAATCTGCGGAGAACAACTGCCTGGAAGGCCCATCAGCCGAGTTGGCGCCCGACGGAACCCAAAACAAACTTCAAAGAGAAATTCTTCCCTGACGTCAAGGAAAATATGAGCTTCAGCACTCTGGCTAAGGCGACAGACATCGCCCTTCAATAAAGCCTCGGAGTCCACGTACACATCCACGTTGTGGTCCCACAAATGATCTACTACCGATAGCGAACGATCAATACGAAGCAAGCGTCCCAGATGCCTGCCGATGTCTGTATCTCCGCCGGCCAGTAAACCACCGAAGGAGATATTACGTGTGCGCTCCATCAACTTCGCACCATCCCATTTGAAACCCGACGCGCCTGAGTTCAAGCGCAGCCTTAAATGCCGCTCCAAGTTTCCCGGAGATGAGTCCCGAAAGGCCAACAACAAAGCGCCAAAAGAGTGCCCATCCCTCGCCGCAGCAGACAGCGGCGTAGGCATGACTTGGCACTTTCCCACGAAACGATGCCTAAGCTTCAGGGCGGCCGTCTGGCTTCCGATATGACTTCCTCCAGGACTTGGGCGAAGGACAGCTTCTTCTTCTTATCCAGTCGCAGAGCATATTCCCAAACCCAGATGGATGATCCGCCTCGTGCTGACACATAGAGAAACTGGAAAGCAACCTGGTCGTGTCTGCATATATGACACACTGCGTACAGCGCCCTTGCCGCCCTCAGATAGACCCCTCCATCTTGAATGCTGCCGATACTATATGCATACTGAAAGCAATAATTAAGTGATCACTTTTTGTACGCCAACTGTGAGCCTATCTTCCCCCTTCTGCACTACATTCGCCTATAAACCTCGGAGTGCACACCCCTATGATTCAACCATGTGATTTGGCAAAACCAAATTGTGGGACAGCCGTAGGCGCTGTTCTCAAAACCAAAAAGCAGCGCCGAGTCAAAGAAATAAAACCCTGCCAACTCGAGACCACAAAATGTTCTTAATACACTGCGCCTCTTCCGTACCCAGTCTATCATTTTTGCGATGTTACCAAGCGGCACCCAAGAAAATGGTGTACCCTTGCACCATAAATTAGGGCCTTCCATTGATGCTACCATCATTTGCCATGCGTATATTTAACCTGCCAAATACTTATTACCTCTTCTTCAAAGCAAAATTATCTTTTCCTTTTCCTTTTGTTTTGTATTTTGGTTTTGGTTCTGCTTTTCCTTTTCCCTTGAGCCCCCATGCCCCTCGGAGGACGAAGCCGTCAAACCGAGTGTCAAAGGCTTCCCCCGTAATGATCTTGTAAATAAACATCGGCATGCATCCCCTCTGTCTTGGCCTCGGTAAGTTTTCTACATTCTACATGCATTCTACAATCGGGCCATTGTAGAGCCACCTGTCCTTGACGTCCTCGGCTTACGGGGGAGACTCACACGTAATTCCTCAGAAGGGACATGACGCATGCCACATAAGGTTAGTGTCGCAGCCGGTCTCTGTGCATGCTTTTTGTACCCCAGCCATCTCAACCTGTGGACCTCCAGAGCAGATTCGGCCCGCAATTAATTAAATCTTACACACTGACTCATTGATCCTCTACCGGTACCGTACCGGTACCCTTCTTAATTGAAATCTGCAAAATTTTAATACGCTTTGAATACTTCTTTCTTTTTTTTTCTTTTTTTTTTCCCTTTAAGGGCCTTCCCCTAAAATATGTGATGCAGCGAGCCACATCCAATCATTCCGTACCCCTTGGACTTAACACTCCCATGGAATACACCCTCTGATTAACCCCTGTGATTCCATAGTACACATTAAGCCACCTGGCCGGGCCTAAACCCCTTAAAATACACCGAGGGAAATTCCCTCGACCGCAGGACACACTCAAACTCAATTTTTAGACCCCCGTAATTTTCCTCCGAGGGATATCCCCTCCGCAGGGCACACTACACATTCCTGCCCGGGGCTACTACCCCGTAAAATCCACCGAGGGACAATACCCTCCGCAGGACAGACTCCTGCCCGGGGCTAAACCCCTGAAAATATACCGAGGGACAATACCCTCCGCAGGACACACTCCTGCCCAGGGCTTAACCCCTGAAAATACACCGAGGGGCATACCTCCGCAGGACACACTCCTGCCTAGGGCTAAACCCCTGTAAATTCCACCGAGGGACACGCCCTCCGCAGTACACACTGCAATCTCCTGCTCAGGGTGAACCCCCTGCAAATTTCACCGAGGGACACGCCCTCCGCAGTACACACTGCAATTTCCTGCTCAGGGTGAACCCCCTGCAAATTTCACCGAGGGACACGCCCTCCGCAGTAGACACTGCAATTCCCTGCTCAGGACTAACGGCCAGTAAATTCCACCGACGGATATGCCCTCCGCAGTACACACTGCAACTCCCTGCTCAGGACAAACGGCCAGTAAATTCCACCAACGGACATGCCCTCCGCAGCACACACTGCAATTCCCTGCTCAGGACTAACGGCCAGTTACCGAGGGACACGCCCTCCGCAGTAGACTCTGCAATTCCCTGCTCAGGACTAACGGCCAGTAAATGCCGCCGACGGACACGCCCTCCGCAGTAGACACTGCAATTCAGTCCTGCTCATGGCTAACCCGTTGCAAATTCCACCGAGGGACACGCCCTCCGCAGTAGACACTGCAATTTCCTGCTTAGGGCTAACGCCCTGCAAATTCCACCGACGGACACGCCCTCCGCAGTAGACACTGCAATTCCCTGCTCGGGGCTAACCCCCTGCAAATTCCACCGACGGACACGCCCCCCGCAGTAGACACTACAATTCCCAGCTCAGGGCTAACACCCTGTAAATGCCACCGAAGGATACGCCCTCCGCAGTACAGACTGCAATTTCCCGCCCTCTGGTAAACCCACATAAATACTCCAAGGGATATTCACTCAGCAGTTCAAACTGCAAATTTCCTGCTCGGGACCAAACCCATGTCAATTCCACCGAGTGATACTCCCTCTGCAGGTCACCTCGCCGCCTCATACGTGGGGCCCACACCCGGAAGGGCTAAACACACTGGAGCTGGACAGTTTTATTTTTTTTTTCTTCCTCTGCCACTCCTACGATTCCTGCAACACGCGGCAGCGCCACAAAATGGCGGATGGGTGAATCTACGGCCTTTATATACAAGGTACGCCCCACCGGGAACATCGCTGACACATCAAGCTACTGCCCTTTATCCAGGCCTCACATGCCTGCAGCTGTATGCTTTGCCCCGTTCATACATACCGCTGAGCCGCACCGGGGCTTGCATCCGTTACAGGAACGTTTGTTTGTTTGTTTGTTTGTTTGTTTTATTTCCATTCATACTTCAAACATACAATGAATAAAGATTAATGATTAAAACAAGTGTATCAAAATAGAAAAAGCAGAACAATACAGCATGAATGGGGGTGGCATCCAGAGAAGGACTAGCCTTCTGTAGTGGAGCACCCGAGACTGCGGTCAAAGTAAACTACATGTATTTGGAATAATGCAAACAATAAGATCTCAGGTAGAGTTTATAAATGTAGTAAGTTCAAACATAAAGTGAGCACATACAAAAACATAAAAGTCGTATACATAAAGGAGAAAAAAATAGGGAAAAAAAGGAATTAACGTCTTGCTGAATGTAGGCACGAATAGCAGTTAAGATTTGTACAAACAAAATCATTGTACTTATTTAAATAGAATTCCTTGAGGTGTTTAACAAAAAGCTTTTTGGATGAACTGACCAGAAGAAGTCTAAGTTGATCAGGAAGACCATTAACAATTCGAGGCAAAATATTACGGTAATTAGCTGATGTTATGTCCAGTCTAAATGTACTACTACAATGAATACAATTACTTTGTCTTGTAGAATAATGGTACAAGTCCTGGTTTAGTGGGAAAAAAGACTGATGGCTTAAATTCTCAGGAAGTAGTTTATAAAAGTAATCGTAATAATGAGTAACAATGTGTACATTAAATACATCACCAAACTTAAGAATTCTAAATTTATTACAAAGTGGAGTGGTATGCGCATTGTATTTAGCATGACAGGCATTTCTTATACATTTCTTTTGTAGTGTTACAAGTCTGCTAAAAAAAGAAGGATAAACCTTATACATGCCACCCCAAGCCAAGACTCCATAATTTAAATAAGAATTAACCAATGTATTATAAATAGACAAACTGTCTTTAATCCTCAACAAATTCTTAGTTCTATTAAGAATGTAGTTAACTTTGGAAATCTTATTACATATTGAAGAGATTTGTTCCTTCCAAAGCATGTTTTTGTCCGTTTCCAGTCCTAAGAACCTGGTACAAGAAACCTTATTAAGAATACTATTTTCTAAACGTAAAGTCACGTTAGGCAAAAATATTTCCTTTTGCTTAGAAGAGTAGCAAATATAAAAAGTTTTATCGGGATGAACCATTAACCTATTGGCTCTAAACCAATCTTGAATAACCAATAAGTCTGTATTAACATCAGTGGCTAAAGTTAATAAATCTGTACCAGAGGCAAAAAGAGTAGTATCGTCAGCAAATAATACAGGTTTTAGCAGCGTGCAACAAAGGGGCAAATCATTTATATAAATCAAGAATAATAAAGGTCCAAGATTTGACCCCTGTGGAACTCCACAATTAATTTCCTGAGGAGTAGATTCAACTCCATCTATAACTACATACTGCCTACGCTTCTCAAGGTAGCTAGAAAACCAGCCAAGTGAAACACCCCTTATACCATAAAAATACAATTTATTAATTAATATATCATGACTCACTGTGTCGAAAGCTTTCTTCAAGTCTAAAAAGATACCTAGAGAAAAGTCTGAGGGGTCTTTATTAAGAGCATCAGATAAATTATTACAGAAATCAAGCATGGCATGAACAGTGCTTCTACCAGAACGAAATCCATATTGATAAGGCGAAAATACATTACTCGATTCAAGAAATGAAAAAACTCTTTTATACATTAATTTTTCAAGGACCTTAGAGCAGACATTCAATAAAGAAATAGGCCGATAATTACCCGGGTCTTGAACGTCACCTTTTTTAAACACAGGTACAACTTTAGCAATTTTATACAAATCAGGAAAAACTCCTTGTATAAATGAAGCATTAAATATATCGGCTAAAGGGGAAGAAATTAAATCAATAAATTCCTTTAAAATACGATTACTAATTTCATCTGGCCCAGAACTACTCTTATTTTTAAATTTCTGTACAACCCCAATAATTTCAACACAATCTGTAGGATTTAAAAAATAATGTGTTGCTGGGAGAGGTAGCAGAATTAACATAGTGACTCGACTCCTTGTTGGATTTGGGCACTGCTTGGCAAGTTGATTTTCCTACAGAACAAAAATGATTATTAAGTGCTTCTGCAATGTCCTTAGCATCAGTAATTAACTTATTATCCATAATAATACTACTTATACAACCTAAAGAGGATTTGGAGGAACTGTGTTTAATCATAGAATTAAGAACTCTCCATGTTTCTCTAGCATTGCCTTTTAAATCATTCAGTTTATTATGATAATAAGTTGTTTTGGCAATACGCTTCAGCTTATTAAATAAATTATTATATTTTTTATAAAAGGCAAGCTTAGTCGGGCTTTTGTTCCTATTAACATAATACTTTTGTTTGTTATAGCAAGAGTTCAAGAGACCAGAAGTCATCCAAGGAGATCTGAAGGTGTGGCGACTGGTAATTTTTAGTTGAACTGGGGGAAATGAAAAATCAAATGCCGAGCTCCAAATATCATTAAAAGTAGATAACTTCTGGTCAGGACCCTCGGACTCAAAAACTTGTGACCAATTAGTTGTTGAGAGAAGCCCACGAAAAGCTTGGCAATTAGATGAATTAAATTTTCTTATGGTACGTTTCGTAACCGGAGCAGTTCGCTGGCCAGTACCCTTTTCAAAGGAATATAAGGAAGTAAAATGATCTGAGAGGTCACTTTTTAAAATAAAAGAGGCTGCAGCTGTATCTACCCTATTCGTGAAAATATTATCGATCAGGGTATGAGAATTCGAATTTGTGTCAATCCGAGTAGGCCTGAGAATCAGAGGAACATAATTATCAGCAAAAAGGCTGTCTATAAATTCACTCACAAAATACCCATAGGAGGACTGACAACCATATTGTAACAGGTTAATATTAATGTCTCCTAAAATATAACAGGCTTTTACCTTAGAATGTTTCACTTGAAGAACAAAATTTTTAAGAAAATTTCTAAACGCGTCCAAGTCAGCCAGGGATACTCCTGGAGGCCTATACAATGAGCATACAAAAAAACTATCCTTAGTGGCTGGATTAATTTCTGCAACAATAAGTTCGACTTGAGTAGAGAAGTACGACAAATCTTCTCGAACAATAAAATTAAATTTATTATCAATAAATAATGCAACACCACCTCCCTTTCTGTCACTACGATGCTTCTCGCATAAACTTAAAGGATAATAACCAGGGAGATCATCAAAATCATTGCAATTAACATCATTAAGATATGTTTCTGATAAAGCAATGAAATTAATTTTTTTCTTCTGACTCAAAAAATGCAAGTGGGTCTTAAAATCATCCCACTTGCTTGGGAGGCTAAAAATATTAAGTTGCATAAAAATAATAGGATCAGTGAACTTGTCAATATGAGTGTTGAAATCTTGAAAGGAAACATAAGGACTAGATATTGTGTGAAAATCTGTCTTGTAAGGAGAGGGTACAGAAAAAGAATCATTCCAAACAGTGTCATCCTTATCAAGAAGCTCAGCAAGACAAAGATTATGATCTATGGTGGTTTGTGACATACATGTACAAAAAGAACAGTGATCTTATCTGTGCTCAAAAATAAATAACATATTGAATAATTGAGGACATCTACATGATGGCTGAGAGAACCCACACTGGGAAATAAACATTTGCATATAAAACCATAAATAAATAAACACAGCAGTCTGCTGATATAAACACGGTACAAGTTACAAGCAATTACGTCCATGGGAGGTAGTAACGTTGTGAGCTTCCATCAACAAAATAATTTAGATGAAATAAATTGATAAGTTATAATGAAATAAAATGACAGGCCTCTACAAGTACAAGCATCTTGTTATGGGAAGTCAGGAATGGACCAAGCGTCCAGTACTTTGACAGATTTGTCTGAGATGACTAAGGCAACCTTACCAGATCGAAAGTCAATCTTGACATAGGGATCTTTGTTAAGTGTCTTAGCAGATTTGTATTCCGGGCCTGACTTTAGCTGACCATGAGCCACCTTGATCTTTAACGGCCACTGTGTGACAACTCGCATATCCTTCATTTCGCCAGGCCTCGACATGGTAGCGCGTGCAGACTTCAGAACAAATTCTTTATCATTCCAACATAGAAATGCCACAAGAAAATTTGGTCTGAGTGGCGTGGTTACCCCCTGTGTGCGACGTCTGGGGAGAGGATGTGACCTCTTGATCGCTATAGCATTTGCTCTCTCCTCCGAGATGCCGCAGAGCTTGAATAGTCGTCTCGCCTTCTCGTCGTTGTCCATGGAAGCTAGTAAGTTTTTCGGCATTGCTTTTAGTGACTGCAAGCACTTCCACTAAGGCTATTCTGTTCTCCTCTAGCGCATGACGAATTTCTGATACATCCTTCTTTGAGGCCATTGCAGAATACGAGAAAGAAGTGCACCCAGTAGAAATGAGAACAGTCAATTACAAAATTAGGCTACGGAATGGCGGCTATGTACACAGAATGCAGGTAACCGTGTTTGGTTGTACTCGCGCAATTCCAACGCTGATGTGCTCACATGTAAATATGCACATGGTATTTATGCATAGTAGCATACTGTTCAGCATGTAATTCCGACACTCAGCAAAGTCGAGAAAGAATCAGTGAAGAACGGCTGATATTGGTTGGGATTTTTGCTCCGAAGTTGACTAGCATGTTCATAAACATCATATCTTGGATTGTGTAGTACTCACGCATTTCCAACGCTGTTGTGCTCACATGTAAATATGCACAGTCATGTAAATGGTATTCATGCATAGTAGCATACCGTTCAGCATGTATTTCCGACACTCAGCAAAAGTCGAAAAAGAATCAGTCAAGAACGGCTGAAATTAGTTGGGTTTTTTGCTCCGAAGTTGACTAGCATGTCCATAAACATCATATCTTGGATTGTGTAGTAGTTGAGCTGTAGAGACCGTGTCAAAAGTAGAAAAACCTAGTCAGGCGATGGAGCCCACCTCACGCACGTCCTCACATGTCGGCCATCGTATGTTTTTTTTGACTATGACGTGACTTGCTCCCGTTGCTACTGGCGCATCCATCCCTTCATGGCGGCGTCTTTCCTTGGGCGCTTTCCCCTTCTATTGCTTGCCTCCACTTGGGGCAATGCTAAGGCACGCCCCTGCCACGCCTTCGTCCAACCCCCGTACTGACTCACATCATCCCACTGCCCTAGACGCAAGACCTGAGAAACTCAATGTTCGTCGATATCTTTAGCGCATAGAAAGCCATTTCCTTGGAGCAATAACCTGCTCGCTGACATCGCCATAGGCCCCAGCGTCCTCCTAAAAGGATCATAAGGTAATCAGTGATTTGATTAACCGGACAGTAAACACGAACAACACAAAACCCCAAATAATGTGAAAATGCACATGCGTCCCACAATAATGGCTAAACATCTATGTGCTTATACAGACACCCATATACGTATGTGCCTTTAATACGAGTACAAAAACCCTGAAAATGTGCCCCAGTGCCGGATCCAATTTTAATCAGCACCCTTCTATGATTAGGCCTACTCATAATAATTATAGGGTTTACTCAGTGCATGTCACCACATCCGGGGAGCCCTAAAGATCTAAAGGCTATGAGCACTGCCAGACCTGAGGTTAGACCGATGTAAGAGGAAGACAAAACTTTCTCTGCCCTGGGCAAATCCCACCCAGCAATAAGACATACCACTACAATAATGATAATAATGATTACATTTATAGAGCTCAATACCATATGCTTCTAAGCGCAACTTATTTTCATCCCTGGTCATCAAGCCCCCTAGCCCTGAACCTTCTTGAAACCATCTCCTTATACACCTGAAATCATTCTAAATACGAGCGGCCAGAACGCCACCATGTATGCCTCGCTAATGAGCCCAAAATATCTACTTCATTCTTTCATGATCACTTCACATAATAATCCGGAGGCGGGTTTCATTTATCTTCTGAACCCAGGTTCCAATATATCTTATTTCATGTAATTTGCTAATAACAAATACCATCCATTACCTCTGGTACGCCAGAGGTCAATAAAGGTTAGGACTGACCTTCATAACATTGCATAATTTATGCAATCCGATCCCTGGCGAACTGGTCCATTGAAAGTGTAGGCTAACACAATGGCCACTCTCATTATGTGGTGGAATGCTCCTGACCTGAGAGGCATGGGCGCGCACTCAACCGTTAATAATACGCCGCGATCTGCCCCATATACAATACAATGCCCAATGGCGCATCTTTTGTTCACCAATGCAGGGCTTCATACCCAGTGCATTCCATGCACCCGGCCAACACTGCCCGGCCGCCAGCCCCCTTGGCTTGATTTCCGACGATCTTCGACTTTGCAAGATTTCCATGAAAGATTCCAACAAAATAATTTGCAGCTACATGTATTATATATTTCAGCAATTCAGTTGGTGTCCACGGACACAAACACAAAGTCTAACTCATGAACCTCCCCTATAGGTGAGTAAGGGGGCGGGGCATATCCCAATCGCCGAAGACCCTTAAATTATCACCATAACAACAGGATAAAACGCTTTTGCCTTGCATTTCCCGAGCTCTAATAGTAATGAACACCTTCAAATCAACTGTACCATATCACCTTCCCATTTCTTGAGGGAATCCGTTACTTTCTAGGGAAATGAAGGTCCTTTCCGTGCTGACCAGGTAAACAGCACACCCAGCTACGGGGGATCCAGAATCACGACTTATGAATAATCAGTCGCCCTCAACGTCCACACCGGTGCAAATACTAAAATGGGGGTAATAGTAAAGAGCAATCATAGATCTATTTATTGTTTGGCGCAGGGAGACTGCCGCGCCCGTTGTGATGCGTGTACAGCAAATAATACGCCTAAAGGGACAGCGGAAACCCAGGTTTTATAAAGGATTTGACAAAAAAAAAAAAATTCACCACATTTTGTGGAAGGCACGCGCGTGCGTGGGGGGCCCAGTGCGTGGGGGGTCAGTGGCTGTTGAACACCATCGTTTGCTCAGTAAAAATGTGGACGAAAGATATATTGCCAAAATAAAGGAAAATTATAACAAAAAGAAAGAAACTAATAAATACCAAGTGCGAAAGTAACGGACCAAATTTCAATTATGTCACATAAAGCCTCCTGTACATTCCGCGCTTACACCGCGACGTAGACATTCGTTCTTCATGGCCGGTGTCTTGCGTGTTTGTTGGCGTAAGCCAGTTTCGGGTTGTTCGGCTGGATCAAACGTACAGTATTATGCCACGTAGAAAGCATACCCTCCGCAGCAAACACGATCACAATCTACGTGCATACAATGTAGGCCCTCCGCGTTAGGTTTGCACACTTATTCATAGACATGAAAACGGAAATACATGTGAGGATAATAATAATAATAATAACAGCATAAATGGAAACCATTTATTGAAAGGAAGTCCGAGATTTTACATTCTGGACCACACTGCGCGCGTTTTGTAATATAATAATTTGTCAAAAAGTGACAGGACTTGCCGAACCAACGGAAGCACGCACCTAGCTAAAATATCATCTGAACAATAATATTTGCAGTTTTTCATGCGCGGAAACGAACATTTCTCTTCATTCTGCGTGGGTTAAATTTAGATTTTCATGGAAATTCCGTATTCATTGACAAATGCAATTCGTTGTAATATTAGAAATGAAACAATTTCAAAGTTTGACTGCACGGTTTTGGAATTAATATTTTTAGTTGTGAATTCTGTTTGTCTTTTATGCTTCATCCATTCAGTTGAATGATCTCAGTGCTGAAAATGATAAACACATATAAATACACATTTTTCAATTTTTTCCAAAAAATGAAAACAAACTTGCCATCTCAAATTAAACAAATTCACATGGTCAAATCCTTAATCAAAATAAATCTCATTCAAAAACTATCAAAAAGGGCCCTGGAAAACTAAACTCAAAAATACACGAGAGAACATCTAAAGCCCCACAATTTTCGGGGCCCCTCAGCGGGCTCCGGACCCCACGCCCCGCCGTGGTTTCGTGGATTGTTCCTCGACCGATTCCCCCAAACATTTTGAGCAAACCCGAGGAGAACCCTGCACTGGCACTACGTTGCCACGTGAGTCACGGTATAGATGTTGGTATGTGTGCGGTAGTCAGGCCGTCTCCGACAAATGTAATTTAGTATGGAAATGCAGAAAAACAGAATATTTTGCAAAGATAGAATTTCAAAATGTCACGATACTGAAGGGACATGGGCACTTCCCACACCATTACATGTTAAGTCACTCTTCTACTTTGTGGGATCTCATAAATGATGCCATCTAATTTTAAAACACTCCCTTGAATAAATTTCTGCGTACGCCACGACTGATGGAAGGGATGGTGAGAAAAGTCCACAGAGAGTCAGTGAAGACTGTTTGTAAAACATAATGCTTATAAAATATATCAATTACCTATAACCAGTAATCTGTATGACTGTCCTGCATAATGTAGGTATGTGGCATACATTGTACAACTCCATCAAACTTAAGCACGCTTAAGACCTAAGGATTTGTCATTCTTTTGGGGCAAAAGTTGTTCCAAAATGTTGTTCCTTTAATTTATTTATTTTTCTTTAAAGGTAGTATCATACTTTGGTTTTTGTCAAAGAATTCCATGGCAAAGTCATATAACAAAACTCTCTAGTTTCCCCCAACGACTGGTTACCATAGCAATACCGTCCTTATATGGAGCTTGCACAAGAGTTCAAAAGGTCAAAGTTTGTGTGTTCTGGAGGACAAGCAGAGAAGGCCATTTGTCCGAACTCATTGGAGCTTGACTGGAGCCATAGGGGTGCACACCAGTAAATAGGTCCAGATCAGTCCGCGGAGCTCATTAATTTTTTGTATACCCTCAAAATCTTTTTTATAAAATCATTTGCTGGGCCCCACATGGGAAGTCTTGTAAAGAAAATGGATGGAACCCGGTCGCCAGAGTTTGGACTTGCAACTTTGAGCTGTTTGAATGAATTCTGGCCCTAAACTCGCTCTACTTGGGCATGTAGGGGAGGGGTACATTTTTTTAGTCTGGCACCAGTCAACATGGCCGTTTTCAGGGTATTTTCCTTTGGATGGATTTTCCTCAAAAAGTCATTGGTTACCCTATAGAAAATTGAAATGAAAATGAAAATTGAAGTTTTCAGCTTCATTTTGGTGTATAGCTTGAGTGTCTGAGAAACTTCTGAGTATTTTTAATAATTTTTTGAAATTGGCCATTCAGCATGGGAGCCTATGGGAATTTATTTACTGGTCTGCACCCTATAGTAAATCCAAGATGGCGGCATGCTAAGTTGTATTTTTTTCCAAGAATATTGTCTAAGTGGACGGTAGGCACAAACTGTTGTCATACACACGTTCTCTAGTATTTTACATGTTACTTTCAATTATTAATTTCTTTTTTAAACCATTAAAATGACCATTAATTAGAGTTTTCTTTAAAAAGGGTGGCGGCCATGTTTACCTCAGTCACTGCATATCCTTTAAAATGTTTGGGGGTTTACCTGTGGAAAATAGCTGTTTTTCACTTTGGAATGGACTAGGTTTGCATTATTTACCCCCCAAAAATTATGTAAGGAATTTTATTTGTATGTGCATTTTTTTTCAGCCATTTTCAATGAAGACTTTTATGCAAAGAAACAAGAGCATCACAAAGGACCACCTGTGACCAGGGTAGCAACTTGTTGCCACTGCATGCACACGGGCCCAAGAAAGCTGTTCAGCAGAATCAAGATGGATGGCATTGATGAATGGTGCATAAACATCACATTCCAGTAGCTTCAAATGAGTTTAGTCAAGGGTACAGTACAATAGCATGTTGAATAATTATGTCTTGGTTTAAGAGGAACCGGGGATGTGCAATTTCTAGGCTTAGGCAAACACACTAAGGACAGGTTAGAGTGTGCACAGGCCCGGTGGCTTACATCATGTACATGGCACCCAATTCGCCCCCTGCATTTGATTGTAAGTCCCACGTAGCCTACCAAGAATCACTGTGCATTTGCTTCAAACATCCTTGGAAACTAAGTCATTCACAACAAATTCCCCGGCGAAAATGTGTTTTACTGAAAACCTCTGCCGTTCAAAGAAGATGCGATATTACCAGTCCAACCCTATAGCTGCCCTAACCCTGGCTACCCTAACAGGATAACCCTAGCTCGCCTAACCCTAGCTAGGCTAACCCTAGCTACTCTAACCCTAGCTAGGCTAACCCTAAGAGAGTTAGCCTAACCCTAGGGCCTAGCCAGCTAGTGTCCCCTGGCTGGACCAATCCTTAAAATGCCCTCCACCCTCCCTCTATGAAAAAAATGCTCAGTCCCTTAAGCCCAGCCAACCCACAAAATTGTTCAAAGTTATCAGCATAACTAGCTTGAAGCATTAACCAACTGTTCCTTGCTCACTTTGAAGGCTTGTTGCCAAAAAGAAAATGAATGTGCAGTGCATATGCATGCATGCCTGTCTGTGTACATGTACAGGTGTGTATAGACAGCACAAAAACTACATAGACAAAATGGCCGCCCCCATCCAAGTAAATTGCCCGTATTTCAAAAAGGGTCCAATTCTGTTCAATTTTTTGGGCAGATTCATGACCGGTGAGCAATTCTCTATGCACTGAGTGTGGTTTTAGAAGAAAATAGACAACTTCATCCCCACTAAAGGGTGCAGACCAGTAAATAGGTCCAGATCAGTCCGCGGAGCTCATTAATTTTTTGTATACCCTCAAAATCTTTTTTATAAAATCATTTGCTGGGCCCCACATGGGAAGTCTTGTAAAGAAAATGGATGGAACCCGGTCGCCAGAGTTTGGACTTGCAACTTTGAGCTGTTTGGATGAATTCTGGCCCTAAACTCGCTCTACTTGGGCATGTAGGGGAGGGGTACATTTTTTTAGTCTGGCACCAGTCAACATGGCCGTTTTCAGGGTATTTTCCTTTGGATGGATTTTCCTCAAAAAGTCATTGGTTACCCTATAGAAAATTGAAATGAAAATGAAAATTGAAGTTTTCAGCTTCATTTTGGTGTATAGCTTGAGTGTCTGAGAAACTTCTGAGTATTTTTAATAATTTTTTGAAATTGGCCATTCAGCATGGGAGCCTATGGGAATTTATTTACTGGTCTGCACCCTATAGTAAATCCAAGATGGCGGCATGCTAAGTTGTATTTTTTTCCAAGAATATTGTCTAAGTGGACGGTAGGCACAAACTGTTGTCATACACACGTTCTCTAGTATTTTACATGTTACTTTCAATTATTAATTTCTTTTTTAAACCATTAAAATGACCATTAATTAGAGTTTTCTTTAAAAAGGGTGGCGGCCATGTTTACCTCAGTCACTGCATATCCTTTAAAATGTTTGGGGGTTTACCTGTGGAAAATAGCTGTTTTTCACTTTGGAATGGACTAGGTTTGCATTATTTACCCCCAAAAAATTATGTAAGGAATTTTATTTGTATGTGCATTTTTTTTCAGCCATTTTCAATGAAGACTTTTATGCAAAGAAACAAGAGCATCACAAAGGACCACCTGTGACCAGGGTAGCAACTTGTTGCCACTGCATGCACACGGGCCCAAGAAAGCTGTTCAGCAGAATCAAGATGGATGGCATTGATGAATGGTGCATAAACATCACATTCCAGTAGCTTCAAATGAGTTTAGTCAAGGGTACAGTACAATAGCATGTTGAATAATTATGTCTTGGTTTAAGAGGAACCGGGGATGTGCAATTTCTAGGCTTAGGCAACACACTAAGGACAGGTTAGAGTGTGCACAGGCCCGGTGGCTTACATCATGTACATGGCACCCAATTCGCCCCCTGCATTTGATTGTAAGTCCCACGTAGCCTACCAAGAATCACTGTGCATTTGCTTCAAACATCCTTGGAAACTAAGTCATTCACAACAAATTCCCCGGCGAAAATGTGTTTTACTGAAAACCTCTGCCGTTCAAAGAAGATGCGATATTACTAGTCCAACCCTATAGCTGCCCTAACCCTGGCTACCCTAACAGGATAACCCTAGCTCGCCTAACCCTAGCTAGGCTAACCCTAGCTACTCTAACCCTAGCTAGGCTAACCCTAAGAGAGTTAGCCTAACCCTAGGGCCTAGCCAGCTAGTGTCCCCTGGCTGGACCAATCCTTAAAATGCCCTCCACCCTCCCTCTATGAAAAAAATGCTCAGTCCCTTAAGCCCAGCCAACCCACAAAATTGTTCAAAGTTATCAGCATAACTAGCTTGAAGCATTAACCAACTGTTCCTTGCTCACTTTGAAGGCTTGTTGCCAAAAAGAAAATGAATGTGCAGTGCATATGCATGCATGCCTGTCTGTGTACATGTACAGGTGTGTATAGACAGCACAAAAACTACATAGACAAAATGGCCGCCCCCATCCAAGTAAATTGCCCGTATTTCAAAAAGGGTCCAATTCTGTTCAATTTTTTGGGCAGATTCATGACCGGTGAGCAATTCTCTATGCACTGAGTGTGGTTTTAGAAGAAAATAGACAACTTCATCCCCACTAAAGGGTGCAGACCAGTAAATAGGTCCAGATCAGTCCGCGGAGCTCATTAATTTTTTGTATACCCTCAAAATCTTTTTTATAAAATCATTTGCTGGGCCCCACATGGGAAGTCTTGTAAAGAAAATGGATGGAACCCGGTCGCCAGAGTTTGGACTTGCAACTTTGAGCTGTTTGGATGAATTCTGGCCCTAAACTCGCTCTACTTGGGCATGTAGGGGAGGGGTACATTTTTTTAGTCTGGCACCAGTCAACATGGCCGTTTTCAGGGTATTTTCCTTTGGATGGATTTTCCTCAAAAAGTCATTGGTTACCCTATAGAAAATTGAAATGAAAATGAAAATTGAAGTTTTCAGCTTCATTTTGGTGTATAGCTTGAG
Organism: Astropecten irregularis; assembly: GCA_963971285.1. Taxonomy (NCBI): domain Eukaryota; kingdom Metazoa; phylum Echinodermata; class Asteroidea; order Paxillosida; family Astropectinidae; genus Astropecten; species Astropecten irregularis. The sequence continues at coordinate 6,299,026 of OZ020263.1, read as the reverse complement.
TGTCTGAGAAACTTCTGAGTATTTTTAATAATTTTTTGAAATTGGCCATTCAGCATGGGAGCCTATGGGAATTTATTTACTGGTCTGCACCCTATAGTAAATCCAAGATGGCGGCATGCTAAGTTGTATTTTTTTCCAAGAATATTGTCTAAGTGGACGGTAGGCACAAACTGTTGTCATACACACGTTCTCTAGTATTTTACATGTTACTTTCAATTATTAATTTCTTTTTTAAACCATTAAAATGACCATTAATTAGAGTTTTCTTTAAAAAGGGTGGCGGCCATGTTTACCTCAGTCACTGCATATCCTTTAAAATGTTTGGGGGTTTACCTGTGGAAAATAGCTGTTTTTCACTTTGGAATGGACTAGGTTTGCATTATTTACCCCCAAAAAATTATGTAAGGAATTTTATTTGTATGTGCATTTTTTTTCAGCCATTTTCAATGAAGACTTTTATGCAAAGAAACAAGAGCATCACAAAGGACCACCTGTGACCAGGGTAGCAACTTGTTGCCACTGCATGCACACGGGCCCAAGAAAGCTGTTCAGCAGAATCAAGATGGATGGCATTGATGAATGGTGCATAAACATCACATTCCAGTAGCTTCAAATGAGTTTAGTCAAGGGTACAGTACAATAGCATGTTGAATAATTATGTCTTGGTTTAAGAGGAACCGGGGATGTGCAATTTCTAGGCTTAGGCAACACACTAAGGACAGGTTAGAGTGTGCACAGGCCCGGTGGCTTACATCATGTACATGGCACCCAATTCGCCCCCTGCATTTGATTGTAAGTCCCACGTAGCCTACCAAGAATCACTGTGCATTTGCTTCAAACATCCTTGGAAACTAAGTCATTCACAACAAATTCCCCGGCGAAAATGTGTTTTACTGAAAACCTCTGCCGTTCAAAGAAGATGCGATATTACTAGTCCAACCCTATAGCTGCCCTAACCCTGGCTACCCTAACAGGATAACCCTAGCTCGCCTAACCCTAGCTAGGCTAACCCTAGCTACTCTAACCCTAGCTAGGCTAACCCTAAGAGAGTTAGCCTAACCCTAGGGCCTAGCCAGCTAGTGTCCCCTGGCTGGACCAATCCTTAAAATGCCCTCCACCCTCCCTCTATGAAAAAAATGCTCAGTCCCTTAAGCCCAGCCAACCCACAAAATTGTTCAAAGTTATCAGCATAACTAGCTTGAAGCATTAACCAACTGTTCCTTGCTCACTTTGAAGGCTTGTTGCCAAAAAGAAAATGAATGTGCAGTGCATATGCATGCATGCCTGTCTGTGTACATGTACAGGTGTGTATAGACAGCACAAAAACTACATAGACAAAATGGCCGCCCCCATCCAAGTAAATTGCCCGTATTTCAAAAAGGGTCCAATTCTGTTCAATTTTTTGGGCAGATTCATGACCGGTGAGCAATTCTCTATGCACTGAGTGTGGTTTTAGAAGAAAATAGACAACTTCATCCCCACTAAAGGGTGCAGACCAGTAAATAGGTCCAGATCAGTCCGCGGAGCTCATTAATTTTTTGTATACCCTCAAAATCTTTTTTATAAAATCATTTGCTGGGCCCCACATGGGAAGTCTTGTAAAGAAAATGGATGGAACCCGGTCGCCAGAGTTTGGACTTGCAACTTTGAGCTGTTTGGATGAATTCTGGCCCTAAACTCGCTCTACTTGGGCATGTAGGGGAGGGGTACATTTTTTTAGTCTGGCACCAGTCAACATGGCCGTTTTCAGGGTATTTTCCTTTGGATGGATTTTCCTCAAAAAGTCATTGGTTACCCTATAGAAAATTGAAATGAAAATGAAAATTGAAGTTTTCAGCTTCATTTTGGTGTATAGCTTGAGTGTCTGAGAAACTTCTGAGTATTTTTAATAATTTTTTGAAATTGGCCATTCAGCATGGGAGCCTATGGGAATTTATTTACTGGTCTGCACCCTATAGTAAATCCAAGATGGCGGCATGCTAAGTTGTATTTTTTTCCAAGAATATTGTCTAAGTGGACGGTAGGCACAAACTGTTGTCATACACACGTTCTCTAGTATTTTACATGTTACTTTCAATTATTAATTTCTTTTTTAAACCATTAAAATGACCATTAATTAGAGTTTTCTTTAAAAAGGGTGGCGGCCATGTTTACCTCAGTCACTGCATATCCTTTAAAATGTTTGGGGGTTTACCTGTGGAAAATAGCTGTTTTTCACTTTGGAATGGACTAGGTTTGCATTATTTACCCCCAAAAAATTATGTAAGGAATTTTATTTGTATGTGCATTTTTTTTCAGCCATTTTCAATGAAGACTTTTATGCAAAGAAACAAGAGCATCACAAAGGACCACCTGTGACCAGGGTAGCAACTTGTTGCCACTGCATGCACACGGGCCCAAGAAAGCTGTTCAGCAGAATCAAGATGGATGGCATTGATGAATGGTGCATAAACATCACATTCCAGTAGCTTCAAATGAGTTTAGTCAAGGGTACAGTACAATAGCATGTTGAATAATTATGTCTTGGTTTAAGAGGAACCGGGGATGTGCAATTTCTAGGCTTAGGCAAACACACTAAGGACAGGTTAGAGTGTGCACAGGCCCGGTGGCTTACATCATGTACATGGCACCCAATTCGCCCCCTGCATTTGATTGTAAGTCCCACGTAGCCTACCAAGAATCACTGTGCATTTGCTTCAAACATCCTTGGAAACTAAGTCATTCACAACAAATTCCCCGGCGAAAATGTGTTTTACTGAAAACCTCTGCCGTTCAAAGAAGATGCGATATTACTAGTCCAACCCTATAGCTGCCCTAACCCTGGCTACCCTAACAGGATAACCCTAGCTCGCCTAACCCTAGCTAGGCTAACCCTAGCTACTCTAACCCTAGCTAGGCTAACCCTAAGAGAGTTAGCCTAACCCTAGGGCCTAGCCAGCTAGTGTCCCCTGGCTGGACCAATCCTTAAAATGCCCTCCACCCTCCCTCTATGAAAAAAATGCTCAGTCCCTTAAGCCCAGCCAACCCACATAATTGTTCAAAGTTATCAGCATAACTAGCTTGGAGCATTAACCAACTGTTCCTTGCTCACTTTGAAGGCTTGTTGCCAAAAAGAAAATGAATGTGCAGTGCATATGCATGCATGCCTGTCTGTGTACATGTACAGGTGTGTATAGACAGCACAAAAACTACATAGACAAAATGGCCGCCCCCATCCAAGTAAATTGCCCGTATTTCAAAAAGGGTCCAATTCTGTTCAATTTTTTGGGCAGATTCATGACCGGTGAGCAATTCTCTATGCACTGAGTGTGGTTTTAGAAGAAAATAGACAACTTCATCCCCACTAAAGGGTGCAGACCAGTAAATAGGTCCAGATCAGTCCGCGGAGCTCATTAATTTTTTGTATACCCTCAAAATCTTTTTTATAAAATCATTTGCTGGGCCCCACATGGGAAGTCTTGTAAAGAAAATGGATGGAACCCGGTCGCCAGAGTTTGGACTTGCAACTTTGAGCTGTTTGGATGAATTCTGGCCCTAAACTCGCTCTACTTGGGCATGTAGGGGAGGGGTACATTTTTTTAGTCTGGCACCAGTCAACATGGCCGTTTTCAGGGTATTTTCCTTTGGATGGATTTTCCTCAAAAAGTCATTGGTTACCCTATAGAAAATTGAAATGAAAATGAAAATTGAAGTTTTCAGCTTCATTTTGGTGTATAGCTTGAGTGTCTGAGAAACTTCTGAGTATTTTTAATAATTTTTTGAAATTGGCCATTCAGCATGGGAGCCTATGGGAATTTATTTACTGGTCTGCACCCTATAGTAAATCCAAGATGGCGGCATGCTAAGTTGTATTTTTTTCCAAGAATATTGTCTAAGTGGACGGTAGGCACAAACTGTTGTCATACACACGTTCTCTAGTATTTTACATGTTACTTTCAATTATTAATTTCTTTTTTAAACCATTAAAATGACCATTAATTAGAGTTTTCTTTAAAAAGGGTGGCGGCCATGTTTACCTCAGTCACTGCATATCCTTTAAAATGTTTGGGGGTTTACCTGTGGAAAATAGCTGTTTTTCACTTTGGAATGGACTAGGTTTGCATTATTTACCCCCCAAAAATTATGTAAGGAATTTTATTTGTATGTGCATTTTTTTTCAGCCATTTTCAATGAAGACTTTTATGCAAAGAAACAAGAGCATCACAAAGGACCACCTGTGACCAGGGTAGCAACTTGTTGCCACTGCATGCACACGGGCCCAAGAAAGCTGTTCAGCAGAATCAAGATGGATGGCATTGATGAATGGTGCATAAACATCACATTCCAGTAGCTTCAAAGGAGTTTAGTCAAGGGTACAGTACAATAGCATGTTGAATAATTATGTCTTGGTTTAAGAGGAACCGGGGATGTGCAATTTCTAGGCTTAGGCAAACACACTAAGGACAGGTTAGAGTGTGCACAGGCCCGGTGGCTTACATCATGTACATGGCACCCAATTCGCCCCCTGCATTTGATTGTAAGTCCCACGTAGCCTACCAAGAATCACTGTGCATTTGCTTCAAACATCCTTGGAAACTAAGTCATTCACAACAAATTCCCCGGCGAAAATGTGTTTTACTGAAAACCTCTGCCGTTCAAAGAAGATGCGATATTACTAGTCCAACCCTATAGCTGCCCTAACTCTGGCTACCCTAACAGGATAACCCTAGCTCGCCTAACCCTAGCTAGGCTAACCCTAGCTACTCTAACCCTAGCTAGGCTAACCCTAAGAGAGTTAGCCTAACCCTAGGGCCTAGCCAGCTAGTGTCCCCTGGCTGGACCAATCCTTAAAATGCCCTCCACCCTCCCTCTATGAAAAAAATGCTCAGTCCCTTAAGCCCAGCCAACCCACAAAATTGTTCAAAGTTATCAGCATAACTAGCTTGAAGCATTAACCAACTGTTCCTTGCTCACTTTGAAGGCTTGTTGCCAAAAAGAAAATGAATGTGCAGTGCATATGCATGCATGCCTGTCTGTGTACATGTACAGGTGTGTATAGACAGCACAAAAACTACATAGACAAAATGGCCGCCCCCATCCAAGTAAATTGCCCGTATTTCAAAAAGGGTCCAATTCTGTTCAATTTTTTGGGCAGATTCATGACCGGTGAGCAATTCTCTATGCACTGAGTGTGGTTTTAGAAGAAAATAGACAACTTCATCCCCACTAAAGGGTGCAGACCAGTAAATAGGTCCAGATCAGTCCGCGGAGCTCATTAATTTTTTGTATACCCTCAAAATCTTTTTTATAAAATCATTTGCTGGGCCCCACATGGGAAGTCTTGTAAAGAAAATGGATGGAACCCGGTCGCCAGAGTTTGGACTTGCAACTTTGAGCTGTTTGGATGAATTCTGGCCCTAAACTCGCTCTACTTGGGCATGTAGGGGAGGGGTAAATTTTTTTAGTCTGGCACCAGTCAACATGGCCGTTTTCAGGGTATTTTCCTTTGGATGGATTTTCCTCAAAAAGTCATTGGTTACCCTATAGAAAATTGAAATGAAAATGAAAATTGAAGTTTTCAGCTTCATTTTGGTGTATAGCTTGAGTGTCTGAGAAACTTCTGAGTATTTTTAATAATTTTTTGAAATTGGCCATTCAGCATGGGAGCCTATGGGAATTTATTTACTGGTCTGCACCCTATAGTAAATCCAAGATGGCGGCATGCTAAGTTGTATTTTTTTCCAAGAATATTGTCTAAGTGGACGGTAGGCACAAACTGTTGTCAGACACACGTTCTCTAGTATTTTACATGTTACTTTCAATTATTAATTTCTTTTTTAATCCATTAAAATGACCATTAATTAGAGTTTTCTTTAAAAAGGGTGGCGGCCATGTTTACCTCAGTCACTGCATATCCTTTAAAATGTTTGGGGGTTTACCTGTGGAAAATAGCTGTTTTTCACTTTGGAATGGACTAGGTTTGCATTATTTACCCCCCAAAAATTATGTAAGGAATTTTATTTGTATGTGCATTTTTTTTTCAGCCATTTTCAATGAAGACTTTTATGCAAAGAAACAAGAGCATCACAAAGGACCACCTGTGACCAGGGTAGCAACTTGTTGCCACTGCATGCACACGGGCCCAAGAAAGCTGTTCAGCAGAATCAAGATGGATGGCATTGATGAATGGTGCATAAACATCACATTCCAGTAGCTTCAAAGGAGTTTAGTCAAGGGTACAGTACAATAGCATGTTGAATAATTATGTCTTGGTTTAAGAGGAACCGGGGATGTGCAATTTCTAGGCTTAGGCAAACACACTAAGGACAGGTTAGAGTGTGCACAGGCCCGGTGGCTTACATCATGTACATGGCACCCAATTCGCCCCCTGCATTTGATTGTAAGTCCCACGTAGCCTACCAAGAATCACTGTGCATTTGCTTCAAACATCCTTGGAAACTAAGTCATTCACAACAAATTCCCCGGCGAAAATGTGTTTTACTGAAAACCTCTGCCGTTCAAAGAAGATGCGATATTACTAGTCCAACCCTATAGCTGCCCTAACCCTGGCTACCCTAACCGGATAACCCTAGCTCGCCTAACCCTAGCTAGGCTAACCCTAGCTACTCTAACCCTAGCTAGGCTAACCCTAAGAGAGTTAGCCTAACCCTAGGGCCTAGCCAGCTAGTGTCCCCTGGCTGGACCAATCCTTAAAATGCCCTCCACCCTCCCTCTATGAAAAAAATGCTCAGTCCCTTAAGCCCAGCCAACCCACAAAATTGTTCAAAGTTATCAGCATAACTAGCTTGAAGCATTAACCAACTGTTCCTTGCTCACTTTGAAGGCTTGTTGCCAAAAAGAAAATGAATGTGCAGTGCATATGCATGCATGCCTGTCTGTGTACATGTACAGGTGTGTATAGACAGCACAAAAACTACATAGACAAAATGGCCGCCCCCATCCAAGTAAATTGCCCGTATTTCAAAAAGGGTCCAATTCTGTTCAATTTTTTTGGCAGATTCATGACCGGTGAGCAATTCTCTATGCACTGAGTGTGGTTTTAGAAGAAAATAGACAACTTCATCCCCACTAAAGGGTGCAGACCAGTAAATAGGTCCAGATCAGTCCGCGGAGCTCATTAATTTTTTGTATACCCTCAAAATCTTTTTTATAAAATCATTTGCTGGGCCCCACATGGGAAGTCTTGTAAAGAAAATGGATGGAACCCGGTCGCCAGAGTTTGGACTTGCAACTTTGAGCTGTTTGGATGAATTCTGGCCCTAAACTCGCTCTACTTGGGCATGTAGGGGAGGGGTACATTTTTTTAGTCTGGCACCAGTCAACATGGCCGTTTTCAGGGTATTTTCCTTTGGATGGATTTTCCTCAAAAAGTCATTGGTTACCCTATAGAAAATTGAAATGAAAATGAAAATTGAAGTTTTCAGCTTCATTTTGGTGTATAGCTTGAGTGTCTGAGAAACTTCTGAGTATTTTTAATAATTTTTTGAAATTGGCCATTCAGCATGGGAGCCTATGGGAATTTATTTACTGGTCTGCACCCTATAGTAAATCCAAGATGGAGGCATGCTAAGTTGTATTTTTTTCCAAGAATATTGTCTAAGTGGACGGTAGGCACAAACTGTTGTCATACACACGTTCTCTAGTATTTTACATGTTACTTTCAATTATTCTTTTTTAAACCATTAAAATGACCATTAATTAGAGTTTTCTTTAAAAAGGGTGGCGGCCATGTTTACCTCAGTCACTGCATATCCTTTAAAATGTTTGGGGGTTTACCTGTGGAAAATAGCTGTTTTTCACTTTGGAATGGACTAGGTTTGCATTATTTACCCCCAAAAAATTATGTAAGGAATTTTATTTGTATGTGCATTTTTTTTCAGCCATTTTCAATGAAGACTTTTATGCAAAGAAACAAGAGCATCACAAAGGACCACCTGTGACCAGGGTAGCAACTTGTTGCCACTGCATGCACACGGGCCCAAGAAAGCTGTTCAGCAGAATCAAGATGGATGGCATTGATGAATGGTGCATAAACATCACATTCCAGTAGCTTCAAAGGAGTTTAGTCAAGGGTACAGTACAATAGCATGTTGAATAATTATGTCTTGGTTTAAGAGGAACCGGGGATGTGCAATTTCTAGGCTTAGGCAAACACACTAAGGACAGGTTAGAGTGTGCACAGGCCCGGTGGCTTACATCATGTACATGGCACCCAATTCGCCCCCTGCATTTGATTGTAAGTCCCACGTAGCCTACCAAGAATCACTGTGCATTTGCTTCAAACATCCTTGGAAACTAAGTCATTCACAACAAATTCCCCGGCGAAAATGTGTTTTACTGAAAACCTCTGCCGTTCAAAGAAGATGCGATATTACTAGTCCAACCCTATAGCTGCCCTAACCCTGGCTACCCTAACAGGATAACCCTAGCTCGCCTAACCCTAGCTAGGCTAACCCTAGCTACTCTAACCCTAGCTAGGCTAACCCTAAGAGAGTTAGCCTAACCCTAGGGCCTAGCCAGCTAGTGTCCCCTGGCTGGACCAATCCTTAAAATGCCCTCCACCCTCCCTCTATGAAAAAAATGCTCAGTCCCTTAAGCCCAGCCAACCCACATAATTGTTCAAAGTTATCAGCATAACTAGCTTGGAGCATTAACCAACTGTTCCTTGCTCACTTTGAAGGCTTGTTGCCAAAAAGAAAATGAATGTGCAGTGCATATGCATGCATGCCTGTCTGTGTACATGTACAGGTGTGTATAGACAGCACAAAAACTACATAGACAAAATGGCCGCCCCCATCCAAGTAAATTGCCCGTATTTCAAAAAGGGTCCAATTCTGTTCAATTTTTTGGGCAGATTCATGACCGGTGAGCAATTCTCTATGCACTGAGTGTGGTTTTAGAAGAAAATAGACAACTTCATCCCCACTAAAGGGTGCAGACCAGTAAATAGGTCCAGATCAGTCCGCGGAGCTCATTAATTTTTTGTATACCCTCAAAATCTTTTTTATAAAATCATTTGCTGGGCCCCACATGGGAAGTCTTGTAAAGAAAATGGATGGAACCCGGTCGCCAGAGTTTGGACTTGCAACTTTGAGCTGTTTGGATGAATTCTGGCCCTAAACTCGCTCTACTTGGGCATGTAGGGGAGGGGTACATTTTTTTAGTCTGGCACCAGTCAACATGGCCGTTTTCAGGGTATTTTCCTTTGGATGGATTTTCCTCAAAAAGTCATTGGTTACCCTATAGAAAATTGAAATGAAAATGAAAATTGAAGTTTTCAGCTTCATTTTGGTGTATAGCTTGAGTGTCTGAGAAACTTCTGAGTATTTTTAATAATTTTTTGAAATTGGCCATTCAGCATGGGAGCCTATGGGAATTTATTTACTGGTCTGCACCCTATAGTAAATCCAAGATGGCGGCATGCTAAGTTGTATTTTTTTCCAAGAATATTGTCTAAGTGGACGGTAGGCACAAACTGTTGTCATACACACGTTCTCTAGTATTTTACATGTTACTTTCAATTATTAATTTCTTTTTTAAACCATTAAAATGACCATTAATTAGAGTTTTCTTTAAAAAGGGTGGCGGCCATGTTTACCTCAGTCACTGCATATCCTTTAAAATGTTTGGGGGTTTACCTGTGGAAAATAGCTGTTTTTCACTTTGGAATGGACTAGGTTTGCATTATTTACCCCCCAAAAATTATGTAAGGAATTTTATTTGTATGTGCATTTTTTTTCAGCCATTTTCAATGAAGACTTTTATGCAAAGAAACAAGAGCATCACAAAGGACCACCTGTGACCAGGGTAGCAACTTGTTGCCACTGCATGCACACGGGCCCAAGAAAGCTGTTCAGCAGAATCAAGATGGATGGCATTGATGAATGGTGCATAAACATCACATTCCAGTAGCTTCAAAGGAGTTTAGTCAAGGGTACAGTACAATAGCATGTTGAATAATTATGTCTTGGTTTAAGAGGAACCGGGGATGTGCAATTTCTAGGCTTAGGCAAACACACTAAGGACAGGTTAGAGTGTGCACAGGCCCGGTGGCTTACATCATGTACATGGCACCCAATTCGCCCCCTGCATTTGATTGTAAGTCCCACGTAGCCTACCAAGAATCACTGTGCATTTGCTTCAAACATCCTTGGAAACTAAGTCATTCACAACAAATTCCCCGGCGAAAATGTGTTTTACTGAAAACCTCTGCCGTTCAAAGAAGATGCGATATTACTAGTCCAACCCTATAGCTGCCCTAACTCTGGCTACCCTAACAGGATAACCCTAGCTCGCCTAACCCTAGCTAGGCTAACCCTAGCTACTCTAACCCTAGCTAGGCTAACCCTAAGAGAGTTAGCCTAACCCTAGGGCCTAGCCAGCTAGTGTCCCCTGGCTGGACCAATCCTTAAAATGCCCTCCACCCTCCCTCTATGAAAAAAATGCTCAGTCCCTTAAGCCCAGCCAACCCACAAAATTGTTCAAAGTTATCAGCATAACTAGCTTGAAGCATTAACCAACTGTTCCTTGCTCACTTTGAAGGCTTGTTGCCAAAAAGAAAATGAATGTGCAGTGCATATGCATGCATGCCTGTCTGTGTACATGTACAGGTGTGTATAGACAGCACAAAAACTACATAGACAAAATGGCCGCCCCCATCCAAGTAAATTGCCCGTATTTCAAAAAGGGTCCAATTCTGTTCAATTTTTTGGGCAGATTCATGACCGGTGAGCAATTCTCTATGCACTGAGTGTGGTTTTAGAAGAAAATAGACAACTTCATCCCCACTAAAGGGTGCAGACCAGTAAATAGGTCCAGATCAGTCCGCGGAGCTCATTAATTTTTTGTATACCCTCAAAATCTTTTTTATAAAATCATTTGCTGGGCCCCACATGGGAAGTCTTGTAAAGAAAATGGATGGAACCCGGTCGCCAGAGTTTGGACTTGCAACTTTGAGCTGTTTGGATGAATTCTGGCCCTAAACTCGCTCTACTTGGGCATGTAGGGGAGGGGTAAATTTTTTTAGTCTGGCACCAGTCAACATGGCCGTTTTCAGGGTATTTTCCTTTGGATGGATTTTCCTCAAAAAGTCATTGGTTACCCTATAGAAAATTGAAATGAAAATGAAAATTGAAGTTTTCAGCTTCATTTTGGTGTATAGCTTGAGTGTCTGAGAAACTTCTGAGTATTTTTAATAATTTTTTGAAATTGGCCATTCAGCATGGGAGCCTATGGGAATTTATTTACTGGTCTGCACCCTATAGTAAATCCAAGATGGCGGCATGCTAAGTTGTATTTTTTTCCAAGAATATTGTCTAAGTGGACGGTAGGCACAAACTGTTGTCAGACACACGTTCTCTAGTATTTTACATGTTACTTTCAATTATTAATTTCTTTTTTAATCCATTAAAATGACCATTAATTAGAGTTTTCTTTAAAAAGGGTGGCGGCCATGTTTACCTCAGTCACTGCATATCCTTTAAAATGTTTGGGGGTTTACCTGTGGAAAATAGCTGTTTTTCACTTTGGAATGGACTAGGTTTGCATTATTTACCCCCCAAAAATTATGTAAGGAATTTTATTTGTATGTGCATTTTTTTTTCAGCCATTTTCAATGAAGACTTTTATGCAAAGAAACAAGAGCATCACAAAGGACCACCTGTGACCAGGGTAGCAACTTGTTGCCACTGCATGCACACGGGCCCAAGAAAGCTGTTCAGCAGAATCAAGATGGATGGCATTGATGAATGGTGCATAAACATCACATTCCAGTAGCTTCAAAGGAGTTTAGTCAAGGGTACAGTACAATAGCATGTTGAATAATTATGTCTTGGTTTAAGAGGAACCGGGGATGTGCAATTTCTAGGCTTAGGCAAACACACTAAGGACAGGTTAGAGTGTGCACAGGCCCGGTGGCTTACATCATGTACATGGCACCCAATTCGCCCCCTGCATTTGATTGTAAGTCCCACGTAGCCTACCAAGAATCACTGTGCATTTGCTTCAAACATCCTTGGAAACTAAGTCATTCACAACAAATTCCCCGGCGAAAATGTGTTTTACTGAAAACCTCTGCCGTTCAAAGAAGATGCGATATTACTAGTCCAACCCTATAGCTGCCCTAACCCTGGCTACCCTAACCGGATAACCCTAGCTCGCCTAACCCTAGCTAGGCTAACCCTAGCTACTCTAACCCTAGCTAGGCTAACCCTAAGAGAGTTAGCCTAACCCTAGGGCCTAGCCAGCTAGTGTCCCCTGGCTGGACCAATCCTTAAAATGCCCTCCACCCTCCCTCTATGAAAAAAATGCTCAGTCCCTTAAGCCCAGCCAACCCACAAAATTGTTCAAAGTTATCAGCATAACTAGCTTGAAGCATTAACCAACTGTTCCTTGCTCACTTTGAAGGCTTGTTGCCAAAAAGAAAATGAATGTGCAGTGCATATGCATGCATGCCTGTCTGTGTACATGTACAGGTGTGTATAGACAGCACAAAAACTACATAGACAAAATGGCCGCCCCCATCCAAGTAAATTGCCCGTATTTCAAAAAGGGTCCAATTCTGTTCAATTTTTTTGGCAGATTCATGACCGGTGAGCAATTCTCTATGCACTGAGTGTGGTTTTAGAAGAAAATAGACAACTTCATCCCCACTAAAGGGTGCAGACCAGTAAATAGGTCCAGATCAGTCCGCGGAGCTCATTAATTTTTTGTATACCCTCAAAATCTTTTTTATAAAATCATTTGCTGGGCCCCACATGGGAAGTCTTGTAAAGAAAATGGATGGAACCCGGTCGCCAGAGTTTGGACTTGCAACTTTGAGCTGTTTGGATGAATTCTGGCCCTAAACTCGCTCTACTTGGGCATGTAGGGGAGGGGTACATTTTTTTAGTCTGGCACCAGTCAACATGGCCGTTTTCAGGGTATTTTCCTTTGGATGGATTTTCCTCAAAAAGTCATTGGTTACCCTATAGAAAATTGAAATGAAATGAAAATTGAAGTTTTCAGCTTCATTTTGGTGTATAGCTTGAGTGTCTGAGAAACTTCTGAGTATTTTTAATAATTTTTTGAAATTGGCCATTCAGCATGGGAGCCTATGGGAATTTATTTACTGGTCTGCACCCTATAGTAAATCCAAGATGGCGGCATGCTAAGTTGTATTTTTTTCCAAGAATATTGTCTAAGTGGACGGTAGGCACAAACTGTTGTCATACACACGTTCTCTAGTATTTTACATGTTACTTTCAATTATTAATTTCTTTTTTAAACCATTAAAATGACCATTAATTAGAGTTTTCTTTAAAAAGGGTGGCGGCCATGTTTACCTCAGTCACTGCATATCCTTTAAAATGTTTGGGGGTTTACCTGTGGAAAATAGCTGTTTTTCACTTTGGAATGGACTAGGTTTGCATTATTTACCCCCCAAAAATTATGTAAGGAATTTTATTTGTATGTGCATTTTTTTTCAGCCATTTTCAATGAAGACTTTTATGCAAAGAAACAAGAGCATCACAAAGGACCACCTGTGACCAGGGTAGCAACTTGTTGCCACTGCATGCACACGGGCCCAAGAAAGCTGTTCAGCAGAATCAAGATGGATGGCATTGATGAATGGTGCATAAACATCACATTCCAGTAGCTTCAAAGGAGTTTAGTCAAGGGTACAGTACAATAGCATGTTGAATAATTATGTCTTGGTTTAAGAGGAACCGGGGATGTGCAATTTCTAGGCTTAGGCAAACACACTAAGGACAGGTTAGAGTGTGCACAGGCCCGGTGGCTTACATCATGTACATGGCACCCAATTCGCCCCCTGCATTTGATTGTAAGTCCCACGTAGCCTACCAAGAATCACTGTGCATTTGCTTCAAACATCCTTGGAAACTAAGTCATTCACAACAAATTCCCCGGCGAAAATGTGTTTTACTGAAAACCTCTGCCGTTCAAAGAAGATGCGATATTACTAGTCCAACCCTATAGCTGCCCTAACCCTGGCTACCCTAACAGGATAACCCTAGCTCGCCTAACCCTAGCTAGGCTAACCCTAGCTACTCTAACCCTAGCTAGGCTAACCCTAAGAGAGTTAGCCTAACCCTAGGGCCTAGCCAGCTAGTGTCCCCTGGCTGGACCAATCCTTAAAATGCCCTCCACCCTCCCTCTATGAAAAAAATGCTCAGTCCCTTAAGCCCAGCCAACCCACATAATTGTTCAAAGTTATCAGCATAACTAGCTTGGAGCATTAACCAACTGTTCCTTGCTCACTTTGAAGGCTTGTTGCCAAAAAGAAAATGAATGTGCAGTGCATATGCATGCATGCCTGTCTGTGTACATGTACAGGTGTGTATAGACAGCACAAAAACTACATAGACAAAATGGCCGCCCCCATCCAAGTAAATTGCCCGTATTTCAAAAAGGGTCCAATTCTGTTCAATTTTTTGGGCAGATTCATGACCGGTGAGCAATTCTCTATGCACTGAGTGTGGTTTTAGAAGAAAATAGACAACTTCATCCCCACTAAAGGGTGCAGACCAGTAAATAGGTCCAGATCAGTCCGCGGAGCTCATTAATTTTTTGTATACCCTCAAAATCTTTTTTATAAAATCATTTGCTGGGCCCCACATGGGAAGTCTTGTAAAGAAAATGGATGGAACCCGGTCGCCAGAGTTTGGACTTGCAACTTTGAGCTGTTTGGATGAATTCTGGCCCTAAACTCGCTCTACTTGGGCATGTAGGGGAGGGGTACATTTTTTTAGTCTGGCACCAGTCAACATGGCCGTTTTCAGGGTATTTTCCTTTGGATGGATTTTCCTCAAAAAGTCATTGGTTACCCTATAGAAAATTGAAATGAAAATGAAAATTGAAGTTTTCAGCTTCATTTTGGTGTATAGCTTGAGTGTCTGAGAAACTTCTGAGTATTTTTAATAATTTTTTGAAATTGGCCATTCAGCATGGGAGCCTATGGGAATTTATTTACTGGTCTGCACCCTATAGTAAATCCAAGATGGCGGCATGCTAAGTTGTATTTTTTTCCAAGAATATTGTCTAAGTGGACGGTAGGCACAAACTGTTGTCATACACACGTTCTCTAGTATTTTACATGTTACTTTCAATTATTAATTTCTTTTTTAAACCATTAAAATGACCATTAATTAGAGTTTTCTTTAAAAAGGGTGGCGGCCATGTTTACCTCAGTCACTGCATATCCTTTAAAATGTTTGGGGGTTTACCTGTGGAAAATAGCTGTTTTTCACTTTGGAATGGACTAGGTTTGCATTATTTACCCCCCAAAAATTATGTAAGGAATTTTATTTGTATGTGCATTTTTTTTCAGCCATTTTCAATGAAGACTTTTATGCAAAGAAACAAGAGCATCACAAAGGACCACCTGTGACCAGGGTAGCAACTTGTTGCCACTGCATGCACACGGGCCCAAGAAAGCTGTTCAGCAGAATCAAGATGGATGGCATTGATGAATGGTGCATAAACATCACATTCCAGTAGCTTCAAAGGAGTTTAGTCAAGGGTACAGTACAATAGCATGTTGAATAATTATGTCTTGGTTTAAGAGGAACCGGGGATGTGCAATTTCTAGGCTTAGGCAAACACACTAAGGACAGGTTAGAGTGTGCACAGGCCCGGTGGCTTACATCATGTACATGGCACCCAATTCGCCCCCTGCATTTGATTGTAAGTCCCACGTAGCCTACCAAGAATCACTGTGCATTTGCTTCAAACATCCTTGGAAACTAAGTCATTCACAACAAATTCCCCGGCGAAAATGTGTTTTACTGAAAACCTCTGCCGTTCAAAGAAGATGCGATATTACTAGTCCAACCCTATAGCTGCCCTAACTCTGGCTACCCTAACAGGATAACCCTAGCTCGCCTAACCCTAGCTAGGCTAACCCTAGCTACTCTAACCCTAGCTAGGCTAACCCTAAGAGAGTTAGCCTAACCCTAGGGCCTAGCCAGCTAGTGTCCCCTGGCTGGACCAATCCTTAAAATGCCCTCCACCCTCCCTCTATGAAAAAAATGCTCAGTCCCTTAAGCCCAGCCAACCCACAAAATTGTTCAAAGTTATCAGCATAACTAGCTTGAAGCATTAACCAACTGTTCCTTGCTCACTTTGAAGGCTTGTTGCCAAAAAGAAAATGAATGTGCAGTGCATATGCATGCATGCCTGTCTGTGTACATGTACAGGTGTGTATAGACAGCACAAAAACTACATAGACAAAATGGCCGCCCCCATCCAAGTAAATTGCCCGTATTTCAAAAAGGGTCCAATTCTGTTCAATTTTTTGGGCAGATTCATGACCGGTGAGCAATTCTCTATGCACTGAGTGTGGTTTTAGAAGAAAATAGACAACTTCATCCCCACTAAAGGGTGCAGACCAGTAAATAGGTCCAGATCAGTCCGCGGAGCTCATTAATTTTTTGTATACCCTCAAAATCTTTTTTATAAAATCATTTGCTGGGCCCCACATGGGAAGTCTTGTAAAGAAAATGGATGGAACCCGGTCGCCAGAGTTTGGACTTGCAACTTTGAGCTGTTTGGATGAATTCTGGCCCTAAACTCGCTCTACTTGGGCATGTAGGGGAGGGGTAAATTTTTTTAGTCTGGCACCAGTCAACATGGCCGTTTTCAGGGTATTTTCCTTTGGATGGATTTTCCTCAAAAAGTCATTGGTTACCCTATAGAAAATTGAAATGAAAATGAAAATTGAAGTTTTCAGCTTCATTTTGGTGTATAGCTTGAGTGTCTGAGAAACTTCTGAGTATTTTTAATAATTTTTTGAAATTGGCCATTCAGCATGGGAGCCTATGGGAATTTATTTACTGGTCTGCACCCTATAGTAAATCCAAGATGGCGGCATGCTAAGTTGTATTTTTTTCCAAGAATATTGTCTAAGTGGACGGTAGGCACAAACTGTTGTCAGACACACGTTCTCTAGTATTTTACATGTTACTTTCAATTATTAATTTCTTTTTTAATCCATTAAAATGACCATTAATTAGAGTTTTCTTTAAAAAGGGTGGCGGCCATGTTTACCTCAGTCACTGCATATCCTTTAAAATGTTTGGGGGTTTACCTGTGGAAAATAGCTGTTTTTCACTTTGGAATGGACTAGGTTTGCATTATTTACCCCCCAAAAATTATGTAAGGAATTTTATTTGTATGTGCATTTTTTTTTCAGCCATTTTCAATGAAGACTTTTATGCAAAGAAACAAGAGCATCACAAAGGACCACCTGTGACCAGGGTAGCAACTTGTTGCCACTGCATGCACACGGGCCCAAGAAAGCTGTTCAGCAGAATCAAGATGGATGGCATTGATGAATGGTGCATAAACATCACATTCCAGTAGCTTCAAAGGAGTTTAGTCAAGGGTACAGTACAATAGCATGTTGAATAATTATGTCTTGGTTTAAGAGGAACCGGGGATGTGCAATTTCTAGGCTTAGGCAAACACACTAAGGACAGGTTAGAGTGTGCACAGGCCCGGTGGCTTACATCATGTACATGGCACCCAATTCGCCCCCTGCATTTGATTGTAAGTCCCACGTAGCCTACCAAGAATCACTGTGCATTTGCTTCAAACATCCTTGGAAACTAAGTCATTCACAACAAATTCCCCGGCGAAAATGTGTTTTACTGAAAACCTCTGCCGTTCAAAGAAGATGCGATATTACTAGTCCAACCCTATAGCTGCCCTAACCCTGGCTACCCTAACCGGATAACCCTAGCTCGCCTAACCCTAGCTAGGCTAACCCTAGCTACTCTAACCCTAGCTAGGCTAACCCTAAGAGAGTTAGCCTAACCCTAGGGCCTAGCCAGCTAGTGTCCCCTGGCTGGACCAATCCTTAAAATGCCCTCCACCCTCCCTCTATGAAAAAAATGCTCAGTCCCTTAAGCCCAGCCAACCCACAAAATTGTTCAAAGTTATCAGCATAACTAGCTTGAAGCATTAACCAACTGTTCCTTGCTCACTTTGAAGGCTTGTTGCCAAAAAGAAAATGAATGTGCAGTGCATATGCATGCATGCCTGTCTGTGTACATGTACAGGTGTGTATAGACAGCACAAAAACTACATAGACAAAATGGCCGCCCCCATCCAAGTAAATTGCCCGTATTTCAAAAAGGGTCCAATTCTGTTCAATTTTTTTGGCAGATTCATGACCGGTGAGCAATTCTCTATGCACTGAGTGTGGTTTTAGAAGAAAATAGACAACTTCATCCCCACTAAAGGGTGCAGACCAGTAAATAGGTCCAGATCAGTCCGCGGAGCTCATTAATTTTTTGTATACCCTCAAAATCTTTTTTATAAAATCATTTGCTGGGCCCCACATGGGAAGTCTTGTAAAGAAAATGGATGGAACCCGGTCGCCAGAGTTTGGACTTGCAACTTTGAGCTGTTTGGATGAATTCTGGCCCTAAACTCGCTCTACTTGGGCATGTAGGGGAGGGGTACATTTTTTTAGTCTGGCACCAGTCAACATGGCCGTTTTCAGGGTATTTTCCTTTGGATGGATTTTCCTCAAAAAGTCATTGGTTACCCTATAGAAAATTGAAATGAAATGAAAATTGAAGTTTTCAGCTTCATTTTGGTGTATAGCTTGAGTGTCTGAGAAACTTCTGAGTATTTTTAATAATTTTTTGAAATTGGCCATTCAGCATGGGAGCCTATGGGAATTTATTTACTGGTCTGCACCCTATAGTAAATCCAAGATGGCGGCATGCTAAGTTGTATTTTTTTCCAAGAATATTGTCTAAGTGGACGGTAGGCACAAACTGTTGTCATACACACGTTCTCTAGTATTTTACATGTTACTTTCAATTATTAATTTCTTTTTTAAACCATTAAAATGACCATTAATTAGAGTTTTCTTTAAAAAGGGTGGCGGCCATGTTTACCTCAGTCACTGCATATCCTTTAAAATGTTTGGGGGTTTACCTGTGGAAAATAGCTGTTTTTCACTTTGGAATGGACTAGGTTTGCATTATTTACCCCCCAAAAATTATGTAAGGAATTTTATTTGTATGTGCATTTTTTTTCAGCCATTTTCAATGAAGACTTTTATGCAAAGAAACAAGAGCATCACAAAGGACCACCTGTGACCAGGGTAGCAACTTGTTGCCACTGCATGCACACGGGCCCAAGAAAGCTGTTCAGCAGAATCAAGATGGATGGCATTGATGAATGGTGCATAAACATCACATTCCAGTAGCTTCAAAGGAGTTTAGTCAAGGGTACAGTACAATAGCATGTTGAATAATTATGTCTTGGTTTAAGAGGAACCGGGGATGTGCAATTTCTAGGCTTAGGCAAACACACTAAGGACAGGTTAGAGTGTGCACAGGCCCGGTGGCTTACATCATGTACATGGCACCCAATTCGCCCCCTGCATTTGATTGTAAGTCCCACGTAGCCTACCAAGAATCACTGTGCATTTGCTTCAAACATCCTTGGAAACTAAGTCATTCACAACAAATTCCCCGGCGAAAATGTGTTTTACTGAAAACCTCTGCCGTTCAAAGAAGATGCGATATTACTAGTCCAACCCTATAGCTGCCCTAACCCTGGCTACCCTAACAGGATAACCCTAGCTCGCCTAACCCTAGCTAGGCTAACCCTAGCTACTCTAACCCTAGCTAGGCTAACCCTAAGAGAGTTAGCCTAACCCTAGGGCCTAGCCAGCTAGTGTCCCCTGGCTGGACCAATCCTTAAAATGCCCTCCACCCTCCCTCTATGAAAAAAATGCTCAGTCCCTTAAGCCCAGCCAACCCACAAAATTGTTCAAAGTTATCAGCATAACTAGCTTGAAGCATTAACCAACTGTTCCTTGCTCACTTTGAAGGCTTGTTGCCAAAAAGAAAATGAATGTGCAGTGCATATGCATGCATGCCTGTCTGTGTACATGTACAGGTGTGTATAGACAGCACAAAAACTACATAGACAAAATGGCCGCCCCCATCCAAGTAAATTGCCCGTATTTCAAAAAGGGTCCAATTCTGTTCAATTTTTTTGGCAGATTCATGACCGGTGAGCAATTCTCTATGCACTGAGTGTGGTTTTAGAAGAAAATAGACAACTTCATCCCCACTAAAGGGTGCAGACCAGTAAATAGGTCCAGATCAGTCCGCGGAGCTCATTAATTTTTTGTATACCCTCAAAATCTTTTTTATAAAATCATTTGCTGGGCCCCACATGGGAAGTCTTGTAAAGAAAATGGATGGAACCCGGTCGCCAGAGTTTGGACTTGCAACTTTGAGCTGTTTGGATGAATTCTGGCCCTAAACTCGCTCTACTTGGGCATGTAGGGGAGGGGTAAATTTTTTTAGTCTGGCACCAGTCAACATGGCCGTTTTCAGGGTATTTTCCTTTGGATGGATTTTCCTCAAAAAGTCATTGGTTACCCTATAGAAAATTGAAATGAAAATGAAAATTGAAGTTTTCAGCTTCATTTTGGTGTATAGCTTGAGTGTCTGAGAAACTTCTGAGTATTTTTAATAATTTTTTGAAATTGGCCATTCAGCATGGGAGCCTATGGGAATTTATTTACTGGTCTGCACCCTATAGTAAATCCAAGATGGCGGCATGCTAAGTTGTATTTTTTTCCAAGAATATTGTCTAAGTGGACGGTAGGCACAAACTGTTGTCATACACACGTTCTCTAGTATTTTACATGTTACTTTCAATTATTAATTTCTTTTTTAAACCATTAAAATGACCATTAATTAGAGTTTTCTTTAAAAAGGGTGGCGGCCATGTTTACCTCAGTCACTGCATATCCTTTAAAATGTTTGGGGGTTTACCTGTGGAAAATAGCTGTTTTTCACTTTGGAATGGACTAGGTTTGCATTATTTACCCCCCAAAAATTATGTAAGGAATTTTATTTGTATGTGCATTTTTTTTCAGCCATTTTCAATGAAGACTTTTATGCAAAGAAACAAGAGCATCACAAAGGACCACCTGTGACCAGGGTAGCAACTTGTTGCCACTGCATGCACACGGGCCCAAGAAAGCTGTTCAGCAGAATCAAGATGGATGGCATTGATGAATGGTGCATAAACATCACATTCCAGTAGCTTCAAAGGAGTTTAGTCAAGGGTACAGTACAATAGCATGTTGAATAATTATGTCTTGGTTTAAGAGGAACCGGGGATGTGCAATTTCTAGGCTTAGGCAAACACACTAAGGACAGGTTAGAGTGTGCACAGGCCCGGTGGCTTACATCATGTACATGGCACCCAATTCGCCCCCTGCATTTGATTGTAAGTCCCACGTAGCCTACCAAGAATCACTGTGCATTTGCTTCAAACATCCTTGGAAACTAAGTCATTCACAACAAATTCCCCGGCGAAAATGTGTTTTACTGAAAACCTCTGCCGTTCAAAGAAGATGCGATATTACTAGTCCAACCCTATAGCTGCCCTAACCCTGGCTACCCTAACAGGATAACCCTAGCTCGCCTAACCCTAGCTAGGCTAACCCTAGCTACTCTAACCCTAGCTAGGCTAACCCTAAGAGAGTTAGCCTAACCCTAGGGCCTAGCCAGCTAGTGTCCCCTGGCTGGACCAATCCTTAAAATGCCCTCCACCCTCCCTCTATGAAAAAAATGCTCAGTCCCTTAAGCCCAGCCAACCCACAAAATTGTTCAAAGTTATCAGCATAACTAGCTTGAAGCATTAACCAACTGTTCCTTGCTCACTTTGAAGGCTTGTTGCCAAAAAGAAAATGAATGTGCAGTGCATATGCATGCATGCCTGTCTGTGTACATGTACAGGTGTGTATAGACAGCACAAAAACTACATAGACAAAATGGCCGCCCCCATCCAAGTAAATTGCCCGTATTTCAAAAAGGGTCCAATTCTGTTCAATTTTTTGGGCAGATTCATGACCGGTGAGCAATTCTCTATGCACTGAGTGTGGTTTTAGAAGAAAATAGACAACTTCATCCCCACTAAAGGGTGCAGACCAGTAAATAGGTCCAGATCAGTCCGCGGAGCTCATTAATTTTTTGTATACCCTCAAAATCTTTTTTATAAAATCATTTGCTGGGCCCCACATGGGAAGTCTTGTAAAGAAAATGGATGGAACCCGGTCGCCAGAGTTTGGACTTGCAACTTTGAGCTGTTTGGATGAATTCTGGCCCTAAACTCGCTCTACTTGGGCATGTAGGGGAGGGGTAAATTTTTTTAGTCTGGCACCAGTCAACATGGCCGTTTTCAGGGTATTTTCCTTTGGATGGATTTTCCTCAAAAAGTCATTGGTTACCCTATAGAAAATTGAAATGAAAATGAAAATTGAAGTTTTCAGCTTCATTTTGGTGTATAGCTTGAGTGTCTGAGAAACTTCTGAGTATTTTTAATAATTTTTTGAAATTGGCCATTCAGCATGGGAGCCTATGGGAATTTATTTACTGGTCTGCACCCTATAGTAAATCCAAGATGGCGGCATGCTAAGTTGTATTTTTTTCCAAGAATATTGTCTAAGTGGACGGTAGGCACAAACTGTTGTCAGACACACGTTCTCTAGTATTTTACATGTTACTTTCAATTATTAATTTCTTTTTTAATCCATTAAAATGACCATTAATTAGAGTTTTCTTTAAAAAGGGTGGCGGCCATGTTTACCTCAGTCACTGCATTTCCTTTAAAATGTTTGGGGGTTTACCTGTGGAAAATAGCTGTTTTTCACTTTGGAATGGACTAGGTTTGCATTATTTACCCCCCAAAAATTATGTAAGGAATTTTATTTGTATGTGCATTTTTTTTTCAGCCATTTTCAATGAAGACTTTTATGCAAAGAAACAAGAGCATCACAAAGGACCACCTGTGACCAGGGTAGCAACTTGTTGCCGCTGCATGCACACGGGCCCAAGAAAGCTGTTCAGCAGAATCAAGATGGATGGCATTGATGAATGGTGCATAAACATCACATTCCAGTAGCTTCAAAGGAGTTTAGTCAAGGGTACAGTACAATAGCATGTTGAATAATTATGTCTTGGTTTAAGAGGAACCGGGGATGTGCAATTTCTAGGCTTAGGCAAACACACTAAGGACAGGTTAGAGTGTGCACAGGCCCGGTGGCTTACATCATGTACATGGCACCCAATTCGCCCCCTGCATTTGATTGTAAGTCCCACGTAGCCTACCAAGAATCACTGTGCATTTGCTTCAAACATCCTTGGAAACTAAGTCATTCACAACAAATTCCCCGGCGAAAATGTGTTTTACTGAAAACCTCTGCCGTTCAAAGAAGATGCGATATTACTAGTCCAACCCTATAGCTTCCCTAACCCTGGCTACCCTAACCGGATAACCCTAGCTCGCCTAACCCTAGCTAGGCTAACCCTAGCTACTCTAACCCTAGCTAGGCTAACCCTAAGAGAGTTAGCCTAACCCTAGGGCCTAGCCAGCTAGTGTCCCCTGGCTGGACCAATCCTTAAAATGCCCTCCACCCTCCCTCTATGAAAAAAATGCTCAGTCCCTTAAGCCCAGCCAACCCACAAAATTGTTCAAAGTTATCAGCATAACTAGCTTGAAGCATTAACCAACTGTTCCTTGCTCACTTTGAAGGCTTGTTGCCAAAAAGAAAATGAATGTGCAGTGCATATGCATGCATGCCTGTCTGTGTACATGTACAGGTGTGTATAGACAGCACAAAAACTACATAGACAAAATGGCCGCCCCCATCCAAGTAAATTGCCCGTATTTCAAAAAGGGTCCAATTCTGTTCAATTTTTTGGGCAGATTCATGACCGGTGAGCAATTCTCTATGCACTGAGTGTGGTTTTAGAAGAAAATAGACAACTTCATCCCCACTAAAGGGTGCAGACCAGTAAATAGGTCCAGATCAGTCCGCGGAGCTCATTAATTTTTTGTATACCCTCAAAATCTTTTTTATAAAATCATTTGCTGGGCCCCACATGGGAAGTCTTGTAAAGAAAATGGATGGAACCCGGTCGCCAGAGTTTGGACTTGCAACTTTGAGCTGTTTGGATGAATTCTGGCCCTAAACTCGCTCTACTTGGGCATGTAGGGGAGGGGTACATTTTTTTAGTCTGGCACCAGTCAACATGGCCGTTTTCAGGGTATTTTTCTTTGGATGGATTTTCCTCAAAAAGTCATTGGTTACCCTATAGAAAATTGAAATGAAAATGAAAATTGAAGTTTTCAGCTTCATTTTGGTGTATAGCTTGAGTGTCTGAGAAACTTCTGAGTATTTTTAATAATTTTTTGAAATTGGCCATTCAGCATGGGAGCCTATGGGAATTTATTTACTGGTCTGCACCCATAGCGAACGTAAACACACAGTGCGATATACAGCCAGTACACATATGGGTGAATTGGTATGCGTTTCTATAAAGCGCGCAGAGCGGACGTATGTGTAGTGTGGGACCAGCTAACTTCCAGAACTGCTTGTCCTCCAGAAGGCGTTGCGTAGCAACAGGCCAGTGACCCCGGCGGCTGTGCAAGCTTCCTATACAATGAACATTGCAACAAGTGGTAGGTAGATGCATTCAGCGTTGCTTGGTTACAGACACCTTTATGTGGCTATTATTTTTTAATTCATTTTAAACTTTAAAGATTTGAAAAGTGACAGTTATGGTGACGATGAACAAAGGAAAAGAAACCCAACATTTGGCAAAGGGTATAAAAGATGTAATAGAGATGTAATACATTAATGAATATTGCCTCGTTGGTTGAATATCTTGGTATGTTACAGTCTGACAATGTAAAGGGTTACCCGTACTGTTATTTGATTGGTTGGTTGGCTCCTCAGACAGCCAGTGATTGGTTGCAATGAGCGGGGTGTGGGATTGGTTGGTGAGGTTGGTGGTGTTTTAAAAATTGCATCAACTCTTAAGTTTGGAGTCTTTTTCAGTAACATAATTTGATTTTCCTTTTAATTTACAAATCAAAAAATCATAAAAAGGACATCGAGTGTACTTTTGAGTGATTTCTTTTCATTGATTTAAATCAAGATTTAAATCGAGTGATCAAATGAAACAAGCCGAAAACTAAAAATTGTTTGGATATAAAGCAAGTAATGTGTTATACTAATTATACCAGCCAACCGACAACAACCGACAACAATGAGCAAGATCCATAATATTGTAGGGGAATGTTTCAATTTGGTTACCGCAAGGATAATCAATCTTCATTGTATTTTTATGATTAAAAAGATCACAGTTATCAACTTCACATATATTTATTCCAAACAAAAGATCTTTTACAAGACCGAATAATATCCAGTTTAATTTAATTCCCTTTTTAACCAATCTTGTCTCTGAAATCTGTTGTAAATGTGCCACTGTGTAAACCAACAACTTGGGTTGATAAATCACTATGCCAGCCAAAACTTGTGAATGTTGTGTTCAGTAAACAATAGGCGAATAGTCAAAAGCAGTTAACATCACATGGAAATTTGGTCGGTAATCCTGTTTGATCAAAGAAGACTTTTCATGCTTAAAGGTAGCATCATACTTTGGTTTTTGTCAAAGAAATGCAAATTCATGGGCACAAATATCAAAAAAAGATACAATATAAGTCATCTGTGAAAATCCCAGTCCCAAACGTTCCCTACCGTTTTTGAGAAAACAGTGAAAAACGCCCACGGAATTTATTTAATATTTTCACCGTTTTTTATCTTAAAAAAAAAAAATAGAAGGTAAATCTGTGAACACTTCTGTTTTGGTTTCCTACCAAAGTATGGAACAACCTTTAAGCACATTTTGTATTTAAGCAGCTTTATGAAGTTAGCTCAGCCCCCGGGCCTTCTCAACTATCATTATTCAAGTGCAACTTCACGGCAAGATATAGAGTGATCATGACCGTTTTTACGTCAGTTCGCAAGCTTCATGGATATTCTCCAAGTCGAGCACGTGGGTCTAAACTGGAGCTAAGAATACTGGTTTCGGGTGCGAAAATCAAACTTATCTCACCAGAGTACATTATGGTCCTACATCTTTGGATTGTTTTCATTAAAGAAAAATGAATAAATTATAGGAACAATATTTTGAAAGAACTCTTTCCCCAAAAGAATAACATCTTAAGGTCGTAAGCTTGCTTAAGTTTGATGGAGTGTTAAAGTATAATGATATACTTTGATTTGCAAGATAATCCACTATCGGTAGTCAAGCACAATCATTACACGTCATAAATAAAATAATTGAAACAAGACTTTTGATCAGCAGATTAATAATACCGATTCACTACCTCTCTGTTGACATTTCTGATCACCACTTCCATATATTGTACAGCAAAATTGTGGTGATATCATATAAATTTCAGGTCATTATTTTGGCCGATGAGCGGTATGCAGCAGTTTATTACTTGAAATACAGTAGGAATATGCATTTAGCGCTATCATAAACTCCACGTACATTTTGCTTTCTTAAACCTTTGCATCTAAACTAAGTACAATCAGCAGAGTGTACGTATCTCATGAACGTTCCAAGTTTCAAGCAGTTATACAATGGAGTCCTATATAATTATTAAATGTACACAACTTCGGTTTCAAGCCTGACGCACACGAGAGCTATCTGTGGCAAATTGTTGCTGCGTTTTTTGCATCAAGAGATTGCGACCGGAGGCAAATATCCAACGTGTTTGATATTTGTCGCCTCGCGAGGCAGAAATCTCACCCTGTCCGCCAGTCGTAAGAATCGGGCTGAGCTGGTTATATTCAACTAGCCAATGGAAAAGCAGGACGTGTTCCCGCCAATCACGTGATATAAAAGGGTGCGGTACCTGATGGCAGAAGAAACGGTAAAATTCGCCCCTAGTCGCAATTTTACTTCAATCGCAAGAATGATGGAATTGCTATAAAAATTGGGCTGTTTGATTCGGAGGGGGTCGGGCACAGGGTCATATTCGAGTATTATCTGGGCATTTAATGGATTATAATACATCTAATCTTTGCTCATATTATGTTATTGAATATGAGAGTGTATCCGTTCAATTCTAGCCATTGTCGGCCCCTCAATCACCAATCAAGATACAAACAAGCGAAAAAACTGCTCACTATGCACATAAAAACTAGCAATAAATAAATGTAATAATTGCCACAGTTTCTCACATATTCTAGCGCGTATAGTCGATAGTAGACTGAGAATTTACGGACCCTACCACCAGGCACGTGCCCGGCTTGCACCCCGCGGAGAGTCCAAGAGCAAGGCTTAACAAATTCCCAGTCACTTCACTGTGAAAATACACATGGGTTCAATTCAATTCGTATAGATCGCATGCCTCAATGAAGTCAATAACCTCATTCAAGGCTGGATTGGGCTTTGTATTCACAACCAGTATTGCTATACATTCATCCTGAAAATGCGTACAATTCTATATAAAAACTGCCCACTTATCCTTGTATAGTTGGCAACATTTAATTCTTCCTTTTTAGGAAACTTTCCAATCTTATTAGAGTCATCTAGAATATATAAAGTTCGTCAAAAATCCATCTGGTCTGGTAATAATCACAATCACAATCACAAACTGAAGCAAATGTTTCGGTTATAGATATATTGAAAAGCAAATAAATCAAAATTTACCAAAAGACATTTTTCGGTTTTGTTTTGCTTTTTTTCCCGCTATACGGTATACACGCAGCATTAAGAGAATCCGTATTCGTGCACATACGGGATACGAATGTACAAGGGGCCTATAGAATCGATTCCTAAAATGATGTGCAAACGGGCGTTCGCTCAAGTAACCGTGATTCTATGGGTTCTTGATACTTGTTTAAAAGGTGTGAATGCCAGAAAATATATTGGATGCTGACATGAAATGGACGTATGTAACTTAGCCATCAGCCATTTAGACGTTGCTTAATCTATTGATTGACATCCTTATTACAAACATGGTATATATTGCATCAGTCCCAGACTCCCAGGGAGAACATTCAAATTAATAAAGAAAAAGGTTCCCGAGTAACATTGGGACGATTAGTTGGCTAAACGTTCAAATAACCGGAATTGTAATATCCGTAAGGTTAAAAAAATTGATAGCAGAAAAACCGAAACCAAAATCTGAAGCCTCCCACTCGATTTGGAAGACACATAAATAAGCAATATTTTTAAAAGTGTGGACAATGGAGGTTTTGAGTTGGTTTTTTTTTTTTTTTTCAACATTAACGCGGCAATGACTAAGGAGGACAAAAAATTGCCATCTATTTTTCTGCTCTCAGAGTAGCAAAAAAGCAGATTTTACGTTTTTGGTTGGATGTAATTAGCTGTTTCGCATGCAGCGGAACACCTTTTGTTTTTCTTATTTTTTTTTACTTTTTCTTTTTTTTTACTTTTTCGCACTTTCGAGTGCGAAAAAGTTATTCTTTTTGTTCTGATTTTTTTTACCTTTTCGCACTTTCGAGTGCGAAAAAGTTATTCTTTTTGTTCTGATTTTTTTTTCTTCTTCCTCCTCCTCTTCTTCTTCTCCAAAAGTCTATGAGAATTTGTACACGTTTTTTCTAAGCACGACTTATGTACTTTTGCAAGTTCGGATCATCATCAAACTTATACCAATGAAGGACCCTAATGCAAGGATGATCCTAAAAGCAATAACGTCATGATGACGTCATCACGTGATTTTTTATAGATTTTTGAATATTTATTTTGTCCCATTCACTTTGTACACGTTTTCCAAGAATAAATTTACATTTTTCCGTTCGCCTTTTCGGCAATCAAACAATCTCTGATTTTGACTAAACTTTGAAGAGTTATAGATCCTATGACAGAGTATCACCATAAAGAATGACGTCATCGTGACGTCATCAGGTGTCATATTACAAGCAATCAAAAATGGATAGGTTTTAATCTTCAAAAATCGATATCAATTCAACCGTACTTTTCCTTGCCTTACTATTTTTGAAAATGTGTCGAGTAACCCTAGATCTTAATTTTATCTCGTGTGCGTGAAGTCAAGTGACCCTTACTTCCGGTCGAAAACGTCAAAACAGGAAATGTCTTATAATTTAAAATTGGAGAAAGATATTTATTTGGTTTCAACGATGTCAGTATCTGGCAGTGATGAGGTGTTTACCAATTTGATTGATGACGTCATCAAACATTCGAGCGCCCTCTAGCGACAAGTTGAAAAAATTCAAAAATGCATTTTTAGTTGATGTCTGTGGCGAAGTTTGAGGTACTTGCTCCAAAATATATATTTAAGATGAACTTCAACCAGACAACAACGGTGCCAAGATTTAGATTGATGACGTCATCAGTCCGGAAGTTACAAAGGAAAAACAATTTTTTTCTTTAAAAAAGCTGAAAAATCAACCATAAGAGATACAATCTTGATTTTCCTAGAAATAGCAGGATAAAGGTAGTTCTGTGGTACATTTATGTTTCTATGTGATCAGTGATCTTGGACATGCCCTGCGATAGGCTTGAAATTGTATCTGGACACCCCGAATTAACTGTGCCTCGAACGCGGCGAATAAAACAACAACACAACTCACATTGTTCAAAACCACGTGCGTCAACCTGTGCAATGTACATATATTTTGTGCATTGCACAACCAGTGCGTTGTCTCAAAGTTCGTTCACCCCAGCCCTGTGTGTACAGTTTTAAACCTTAACAGCCCATTCAATTTGTATACGTTTATTCTCTTACACAACTTTATTGCTTTTTCAAGTTTGGATCATCATCAAATAGTAACAATGAAAAACCTTTGTGCAGGGGCGACCCAAGAATGTGATGACGTCAACAAGTAATGTTTTTAACAGAATTTTGAATAATCAATCGTATTTGACTTTCTTCTTTTTAAAAATGTGTCAAGCAACCTTAAAATATTTTTCTCGTGTGCGTGAAGTTTCGTGACACTTACTTGATCAAAAACGGTCAAAACTGGAAGGGTCAAATTTAAAATTGCAGCAAGATTGGAACTTGGTTTCAATGATGTCAGTCTCTGGCAGTAATGTGGTTATTAAAAATTTGACCTATGACATCATCAAACTTTTGATTGAAATCTGTGGCAAAGTTTAAGGTATTAAATTGCTTCACAATAATCCTTTAAGCGGATATTACATATAGTGAAACGAAATAAAACATTGATGCTTAAAAATCACAATGGAAATTTAACATGCTGTTTTCAGGTTTTATACTTCCTTGAATGCGCGCTCTTTGCAAAAAAAATTCCAATTAAGAAAAGGCGAAAAAGTCATTTGCTCTGTC
The DNA here is from genome assembly GCA_963971285.1 of Astropecten irregularis. Taxonomy (NCBI): domain Eukaryota; kingdom Metazoa; phylum Echinodermata; class Asteroidea; order Paxillosida; family Astropectinidae; genus Astropecten; species Astropecten irregularis. Next base: position 6,268,849 of record OZ020263.1, on the reverse strand, counting down.
AGTTGACAGACAAACTTCTAGGTTTTGACTTTTTCGCACTTTCGAGTGCGAAAAAGTTATTCTTTTTGTTCTGATTTTTTTTTCCTCTTCCTCCTCTTCTTCTTCTTCTCCAATGAGCCTATTCAATTTGTACACGTTTTTTCTGACCACGACGTAAGTGCTTTTGCAAGTTCGGATCATCATTAAACTTATACCAATGAAGGACCCTAATGCAAGGATGATCCTAAAAGCAATGACGTCATGATGACGTCATCACGTGATTTTTTATAGATTTTTGAATATTTATTTTGTCCCATTCACTTTGTACATGATTTCAAAGAATAAATGTTAAATTTTTCCGTACGCATTTTGGTCATTAAACAATCTTTGATTTTGATGAAACTTCGCAGAGTCCTAGATCCTATGACAGAGTATCACCTTGAAGAATAACGTCATCGTGACGTCATCAGGTGTCATATTACAAGCAATCAAAAATTGATAGGTTTTTATCTTAAAAAATCGATATAAATTCAACCGTACTTTCCCTTGTCTTACTATTTTTGAAAATGTGTCAAGTAACCCTACATCTTAATTTTATCTCGTGTGCGTGAAGTCACGTGACCCTTACTTCCAGTCGAAAACGTCAAAACAGGAAATGTCTTATAATTTAAAATTGGAGAAAGATATTAACTTGGTGTCAACGATGTCAGTATCTGGCAGTGATGAGGTGTTTACCAATTTGATTGATGACGTCATCAAACATTCGAGCGCCCTCTAGCGACAAGTTGAAACAAATTAAAAATGCATTTTTAGTTGATGTCTGTGGCGAAGTTTGAGGTAATTGCTCCAAAATATATATTTAAGATGAGCTTCAACCAGACAACAACGATGCCAAGATTTAGATTGATGACGTCATCAGTCCGGAAGTTACAATGAAAAAAAACATTTTTTTCTTTAAAAAAGCTGAAAAATCAACCATAAGAGATACAATCTTGATTTTCCTAGAAATAGCAGGATAAAGGTAGTTATGTGGTATATTTATGTTTCTATGTGATCAGTGAGCTTGGACATGCCCTGCGATAGGCTTGAAATTGTATTTGGACACCCCGAATTAACTGTGCCTCGAACGCGGCGAATTAAACAACACAACTCACATTGTACACGTGTACTTGTACAAACCACGTGCGTCAACCTGTGCAATGTACATATTTTGTGCATTGCACAACCCGTGCATTGTCTCAAAGTTCGTTCACCCCAGCCCTGTGTGTACAGTTTTAAACCTTAACAGCCCATTCAATTTGTATACGTTTATTCCCTTACACAACTGTATTGCTTTTTCAAGTTTGGATCATCATCAAATTGTAACAATGAAAAACCTTTGTGCAGGGGCGACCCAAGAACATGATGACGTCAACAAGTAATGTTTTTATCAGAAGTTCAAATATTCAATCGTATTTGACTTTCTTGTTTTTAAAAATGTGTCAAGCAACCTTAAAATATTTTTCTCGTGTGCGTGAAGTTTCGTGACACGTGATCAAAAACAGTCAAAACTTGAAGGGTAAAATTTAAAATTGGAGCAAGATACGAACTTGGTTTCAACGATGTCAGTCTCTGGCAGTAATGTGGTTATTAAAAATTTGACCTATGACCTCATCAAACTTTTGATTGAAATCAGTGGCAAAGTTTTAGGTATTAAATTGCTTCACAATAATCCTTTTAGCGGACAATACATAGTGAAACGAAATAAAACATTGATGCTTAAAAATCACAATGGGAATTTAACATGCTGTTTTCAGGTTTTATACTTCCTTGAATGCGCGTTCTTTGAACAAAAAAAATTCGAATTGAGAAAAGGCGAAAAAGTCATTTTCTCTGTCAGTTGACAGACAAACTTCTAGTTTCTTCTTCCTCTTCTTCTCCAAAAGTCTATGAGAATTTGTACACGTTTTTTCTAAGCACGACTTAAGTACTTTTGCAAGTTCGGATCATCATCAAACTTATACCAATGAAGGACCCTAATGCAAGGATGATCCTAAAAGCAATGACGTCATGATGACGTCATCACGTGATTTTTTTTTTAGATTTTTGAATATTTATTTTGTCCCATTCACTTTGTACACGTTTTCCAAGAATAAATTTACATTTTTCCGTTCGCCTTTTTGGCAATCAAACAATCTCTGATTTTGACTAAACTTTGAAGCGTCATAGATCCTATGACAGAGTATCACCATAAAGAATGACGTCATCGTGACGTCATCAGGTGTCATATTACAAGCAATCAAAATGGATAGGTTTTAATCTTCAAAAATCGATATCAATTCAACAGTACTTTTCCTTGCCTTACTATTTTTGAAAATGTGTCAAGTAACCCTAGATCTTAATTTTATCTCGTGTGCGTGAAGTCACGTGACCCTTACTTCCGGTCGAAAACGTCAAAACAGGAAATGTCTTATAATTTAAAATTGGAGAAAAATATTAACTTGGTTTCAACTATGTTAGTATCTGGCAGTGATGAGGTGTTTACCAATTTGATTGATGACGTCATCAAACATTCGAGCGCCCTCTAGCGACAAGTTGAAAAAATTCAAAAATGCATTTTTAGTTGATGTCTGTGGCGAAGTTTGAGGTAATTGCTCCAAAATATATATTTAAGATGAGCTTCAACCAGACAACAACGGTGCCAAGATTTAGATTGATGACGTCATCGGTCCGGAAGTTACAAAGGAAAAACCATTTTTTTTCTTTAAAAAAGCTGAAAAATCAACCATAAGAGATACAATCTTGATTTTCCTAGCAATAGCAGGATGAAGGTAGTTCTGTGGTATATTCATGTTTCTATGTGATCAGTGAGCTTGGAAATGCCCTGCGATAGGCTTGAAATTGTATTTTGACACCCCGAATTAACTGTGCCTTTAACGCGGCAAATTAAACAACACAACTCACATTGTACACGTGTACTTGTACAAACCACTTGCGTCAGCCTGTGCAATGTACATATATTTTGTGAATTGCACAACCTGTACGTTGTCTCTAAGTTCGTTCACCCCAGCCCTGTGTGAACAGTTTTAAACCTTAACAGCCCATTCAATTTGTATACGTTTATTCCCTTACACAACTTTATTGCTTTTTCAAGTTTGGATCATCATCAAATTGTAACAATGAAAAACCTTTGTGCAGGGGCGACCCAAGAACATGATGACGTCAACAAGTAATGTTTTTAACAGAATTTTGAATATTCAATCGTATTTGACTCTCTTGTTTTTTAAAATGTGTCAAGCAACCTTAAAATATGTTCTCGTGTGCGTGAAGTTTCGTGACACTTACGTGATCAAAAAAGGTCAAAACTGGAAGGGTGAAATTTAAAATTGGAGCAAGATTGGAACTTGGTTTCAACGATGTCAGTCTCTGGCAGTAATGTGGTTATTACAAATTTGACCTATGACCTATCAAACTTTTGATTGAAATCTGTGGCAAAGTTTTAGGTATTAAATGGCTTCACAATAATCCTTTAAGCGGATAATACATATAGTGAAACGAAATAGAACATTGATGCTTAAAAATCACAATGGAAATTTAACATGCTGTTTTCAGGTTTTATACTTCCTTGAATGCGCGCTCTTTGAACAAAAAAAAAATTCGAATTGAGAAAAGGCGAAAAAGTCATTTGCTCTGTCAGTTGACAGACAAACTTCTAGTTTCTTCTTCCTCCTCCTCTTCTTCTTCTTCTCCAAAAGTCTATGAGAATTTGTACACGTTTTTTCTAAGCACGACTTAAGTACTTTTGCAAGTTCGGATCATCATCAAACTTATACCAATGAAGGACCCTAATGCAAGGATGATCCTAAAAGCAATGACGTCATGATGACGTCATCACGTGATTTTTTTAAATAGATTTTTGAATATTTATTTTGTCCCATTCACTTTGTACACGTTTTCCAAGAATAAATTTACATTTTTCCGTTCGCCTTTTTGGCAATCAAACAATCTCTGATTTTGACTAAACTTTGAAGCGTCATAGATCCTATGACAGAGTATCACCATAAAGAATGACGTCATCGTGACGTCATCAGGTGTCATATTACAAGCAATCAAAATGGATAGGTTTTAATCTTCAAAAATCGATATCAATTCAACAGTACTTTTCCGTGCCTTACTATTTTTGAAAATGTGTCAAGTAACCCTAGATCTTAATTTTATCTCGTGTGCGTGAAGTCACGTGACCCTTACTTCCGGTCGAAAACGTCAAAACAGGAAATGTCTTATAATTTAAAATTGGAGAAAAATATTAACTTGGTTTCAACTATGTCAGTATCTGGCAGTGATGAGGTGTTTACCAATCTGATTGATGACGTCATCAAACATTCGAGCGCCCTCTAGCGACAAGTTGAAAAAATTCAAAAATGCATTTTTAGTTGATGTCTGTGGCGAAGTTTGAGGTAATTGCTCCAAAATATATATTTAAGATGAGCTTCAACCAGACAACAACGGTGCCAAGATTTAGATTGATGACGTCATCAGTCCGGAAGTTACAAAGGAAAAACCATTTTTTTTTCTTTAAAAAAGCTGAAAAATCAACCATAAGAGATACAATCTTGATTTTCCTAGAAATAGCAGGATAAAGGTAGTTCTGTGGTATATTTATGTTTCTATGTGATCAGTGAGCTTGGACATGCCCTGCGATAGGCTTGAAATTGTATCTGGACACCCCGAATTAACTGTGCCTCGAACGCGGCGAATTAAACAACACCACAACTCACATTGTACAAAACCACGTGCGTCAACCTGTGCAATGTACATATATTTTGTGCATTGCACAACCCGTGCGTTGTCTCAAAGTTCGTTCACCCCAGCCCTGTGTGTACAGTTTTAAACCTTAACAGCCCATTCAATTTGTATACGTTTATTCCCTTACACAACTTTATTGCTTTTTCAAGTTTGGATCATCATCAAATAGTAACAATGAAAAACCTTTGTGCAGGGGCGACCCAAGAACGTGATGACGTCAACAAGTAATGTTTTTAACAGAATTTTGAATAATCAATCGCATTTGACTTTCTTCTTTTTAAAAATATGTCAAGCAACCTTACAATATTTTTCTCGTGTGCGTGAAGTTTCGTGACACTAAGTTGATCAAAAACGGTCAAAACTGGCAGGATCAAATTTAAAATTGGAGCAAGATTGGAACTTGGTTTCAATGGTGTCAGTCTCTGGCAGTAATGTCGTTATTAAAAAATTTGACCTATGACCTAATCAAACTTTTGATTGAAATCTGTGGCAAAGTTTTAGGTATGAAATTGCTTCACAATAATCCTTTAAGCGGATAATACATATAGTGAAACGAAATAAAACATTGATGCTTAAAAATCACAATGGAAATTTAACATGCTGTTTTCAGGTTTTATACTTCCTTGAATGCGCGCTCTTTGAACAAAAAAAAAATTCGTATTGAGAAAAGGCGAAAAAGTAATTTGCTCTGTCAGTTGACAGACAAACTTCTAGTTTTTCTTCTTTCCTTGTTTACCTTTTCCGCATAGTTGCTGAAAAGCTATACTGTTTGTTCTGATTTTTAGATTTTCCGCATAGTTTCGGAAAAGCTATACTGTTTGTTAGGATTTTTTTTCTTTCTTCTTCTTCTTCTTCTTCTTCTTTTTTTTTCCCACGGCCCATAGACTTTGCACACGTTTTATTCTACGGGCCACTTTTGCCATTAAACTTTGCTGCACATAGTTCAAAGTTTTTATAGGCATAGTACATACAGCATAGATGTACCCGCGCGAACTACGTCATTATGACGTCATCAGGTGTCATGTGACAAGCTATTTGAATTTAATAATAACAATCTTTAAAAATCAACAAAAAATCAACCGTTTGAGATATTAAGTTCATTCTTTCACCAAATATCAATGTTATGCAAGGATTTTCGTTGTGACATATTGTTTGACCTCCGTGACCTCTACTTCCGGTCAAACAGGAAGTAGCTCCTCATTTAAAAGTGGTAAGAGCTAGGATCATGATTCTTTCACCAAATATCAATGTTAGGCAAGGTCTATCTTTATTACACATTGTTTGACCTCTGTGACCTCTACTTCCGGTCAAACAGGAAGTAGCTCCTCATTTAAAAGTGGTAAGAGCAATGATCATGTTTCTTTCAATGTTAGGCAAAGTCTTTCTTTGTGACACATACATATTTAGATCTAATGTTGCATGGATTCATAAATTCATTTAAAAACATGGAGCGGAAAAGCTCTATGCTCTGTTGCAGACAGACATAGAATCTCTAGTTTTTTTTCTTCTTTTTTTTCCCACGGCCTATAGACTTTGCACACATTTTATTCTACGGGACTTTTTTTTCCATTAAACTTTATTTCACATAGTTCAAAGTTTGTATAGGTATAGTGCATACAGCATAGATGTGCCCGCATGAATTACGTCATGATGACGTCATCAGGTGTCATGTGACAACCTATTTGAATTTAATAATTAAAATCTTCAAAAATCAACAACAAATCAACCGATTGAGATATTAAGTTCATTCTTTCACCAAATATCAAAGTTAGGGAGGGTCTTTCTTTTTGACACATTGCTTGACCTCTGTGACCTCTACTTCCGGTTAAACAGGAAGTAGCTCCACATTTAAAAGTGGTAAGAGCTAGGATCATGATTCTTTCACCAAATATCAATGTTAGTCAAGGTCTTATCTTTGTGGCATATTGTTTGACCTCTGTGACCTCTACTTCCGGTCAATCGGGAAGTAGTTCCTCATTTAAAAGTGGCAAGAGCTAGGATCATGATTCTTTCACCAAATATCAAAGTTAGGGAGGGTCTTTCTTTTTGACACATTGCTTGACCTCTGTGACCTCTACTTCCGGTCAAACAGGAAGTAGCTCCACATTTAAAAGTGGTAAGAGCTAGGATCATGATTCTTTCACCAAATATCAATGTTAGGCAAGGTCTTATCTTTGTGGCATATTGTTTGACCTCTGTGACCTCTACTTCCGGTCAATCAGGAAGTAGTTCCTCATGTAAAAGTGGTAAGAGCTAGGATCATGATTCTTTCACCAAATATCAATGTTCGGCAAGGTCTTTCTTTGTGACACATATGTAGATCTAATGTTGCATGGATTCATAAATTAATTTAAAAAACATGGATCGGAAAAGCTCTATGCTCTGTTGCAGACAGACATAGAATCTCTAGTTTTTTATTCCACTTTTTTCCCATAGACATAACACAGGGTTTTTCTACAAGTCACTTCTACCCTTATTCCAACTCTGATCAACTTCATACTTGGCACATAGTTAGATCACCACCCCGAATAGTGTCCCGCGTATGCACGTCATCGTGACGTCATCACGTGCACCATGACGTCATCATAAAAGTGCAAATTTTAAGGCTCTTTATCTCCGGAACGGCAAGTCCGATTAAGCTCAAACTTGGTATGCAAGTATATGGGGACGTGTTATAGACAAAAATTGCAGTCACGTGTCGATGACGTCATCGTGTGATTTTATACGAATTATATAATTTTTGGACCTTTTCTTTATATCTCATGAACGACAAGTCGTATTTTCGAAATTCTTTCGGCAAAATGTTTGTTCGGCTATAGGCACATACCACAAAATAACAAAAAGTTGTGACGTCATGATGACGTCATCAAGAAAGCCGATTTTCAGATTCACACATAAGGGAATATCCGATGATAATGAAACTTGGTGGGTAGGTAGGGAGATCCATTGTCAGTGGTGTGCCACAAGGTTCCATTTTAGGGCCACTTTTATTCTCCATCTATGTTAATTATATGCCTTTATCAGTTACTGATGCTATTGTGGACATGTATGCTGATGATACAACTGTCACAGTTAAAGGCAAAACGCATGGGGAAGTTGAAAGAAAGTTAACACTGGCTTTAACTAAAATGTCTACTTGGCTGAGTGATAATCGACTTGTTCTGAACTACGATAAAACCAATGTGATGCTCGTAGGATCCAGAGCAAAACTTAATAAGATTACTGAGTTTGAAGTAAAGGTCAATGATGTTGCTCTTAAGCGAGTAAATAGAGCTAAATGTCTTGGAGTAATTATCGATGACGAACTGAAATGGAATGATCAGGTTGACAAAGTGGTGAGCACTGTACAAGCCAAATTGGGTATGCCTCGGCGAGTCAAACCATTTATTCCTTTAAATTCCATTAAGATGCTTTATGATGCATTTGTCTTGCCCCACTTTGACTACTGTTCACAGATCTGGTCTGAACGATTTCAAATGCACAACGATAAACTGTGTAAGCTTCAAAAACGTGCATCCAGAATAATACTAGGTAAAGGTTATGACACTCCTTCTAGTGAATTATTTACTACACTAGCTTGGATGCCGTTACCAAAGCGATTCCTTTACCTGCGAGCAGTACTCATGTACAAGTGTCTTCACAATCTTGCCCCTTCCTACCTAACTGAAAATATTACTAAAGTATCTGATATGCATCATTATTCTACTAGACAGACCACTGAAGATAGAATTGTTGTCCCTCAGTTCAAAACTGATTGCTTAAAACATTGTCCACTTGTTGCTGGGGTCACGGTATGGAACAATTTAAATGTTAAGATTAGATCAGCCCCCTCCATTGCCTCATTTAAATCCTTGGTTAAGTATGATATTTTAAATTCTTAATTGTTTTTTCTTTTAAATTTAAACTCCGCTCATTGAAGTTTTACTGTTATTATTAACACTTTCTACTTTTGTTTTCTCTGGAATTTGTTACATCTTATTTTATTATTATTATTTTTTTTTAAATCATTCTTTTTATGTAAAGCAATTTTATTAGTAATTCGTATTTTAATGTTAATTTTAACTTGAACGTATTATTTTAGGGATTGTGTTCTTTTTATAGTTTTAATGTTATTTTATTGTTTGATTGTTTGTATCTCAGGGCCCTGTGGGAGACCACATTATATGTGAACAGGTTACCCTGATAAAAGATAAGAAATAAATAAATAAATAAATAAATAAATGGTACTAGTATCCTACATGTGAAGTGACGTCACGATGACGTCATCGGCTTATTTTTTATTGATTTTTGAATATTTCATTTTGCCATTTTCCCCCAGAAACACATATAAGCGAATATCCGATTGTACTGAAACTTGGTGGGTAGGTAGGAAATGGTATTAGTATCACTATTAATGTGAAGTGACGCCACGATGACGTCATCGCCTGATTTTTTATTGATTTTTTGAATAAATAATTTTGCCATTTATAGTCAAACATACTAACACAAAACACGTACACGTGCTTTGGAACTTTTTGGACCGCTGATATGGCTATCTATAGTAGTAGTGAGCAGTGGGCCAATTGTGTACACGTGAACGGAGCACGACAAGGTAGAAAATCAATCATTTTTCTGTTTCCACTGCCATATGCACAACCATACATACTATGTGCGCTGGTCTATAGTAGACTCAGCCATTTCTGTGTTTCCCATGCATGGGCATGTGTATGTACATGTATCTGTATACGTGTATTAATGGACAAGTGACGACGCTCCTGATAGTTGTTTACGACAATTAAAACACCGCAATTTCTCTGTACTGGGACAATTGCGTTCACATTATTTATAAAAACATACGCGAAACAGCTCAGTGTTTGTCAACAAACACATCTAGTTTTCCACTTTTTTTCCTTTTTGGTTCCTCAAAAGCAAATTGAACCTTTGTAGAAATTTATTTTTCTGCTTTTTTAATATCGGATTTTACTTTTCCTCCTTTGGCTTATTGCTAGCAGCCGAAAGTGGCAAACTGTTTTCCCCTTCCAGAAAAGCAACTCTGCTTTCTGGATACCAAAAATGCAGGATATACTTCGGCCCTTCTGCCTTCATAAAGAGAACCGCGCTCCTCCTCCATGAGCTGAACGGCATCTCAAAGAATACATTTAGCATGATTATCTAGCTTTCAACCAATAGACAGCCTGCATGGTCGGGAAATCGTTCATAAGAATAATAGGGTGGACCATGATTTCCACAGCGGGCGTCTTCAATTCTCAGGAAAGGAAACTGTCATAACCTTCCCCTTCACTGTCAGCGCGTAGGTCTATGGAGGAAAGCTCGGCCCTCTTTATGAAGGCAGAAAACCCGATGGCCACTTTTCGAACGCCGAATTAAAACCTGCTTTTCAGGAAGGGGAAAACAGATGACCACTTTTCGTCCGCCAGTATAACGAGGAAAAGTTACATTTGCTTTTCCGTCAGCAGAAAAGCAGAAAAAACGTTCAATCTGCTCGCACCACTCGCAATCAATTAATATAAAACCGTACGTTGGGTGATTGATGTAAGTGAAATAAAAAAATGTATGTTATGAATTACTATTGCCCTAAAACTTCGAACTTCGAACTTCGAACTCCAATCAGTAAAGAGAAGGTTTCATGGTGAACGTTGGGTATATGCCATGTTTTTATGCAACATTTTTAGAAACCTTGTTCCATTCAAGAAAAGAATCGCAATTTACCTTGATTTCTTGCTCATCACAACTTACCTTGCGTGGTTCCTTGTTCATCACAACTTGCCTTGATTTCTTGTTAATCGCAACTTACCTTGTTTCTTTGCGGTTGGTGGCTGGCTTGGTTTCTTTCGGCAGCTTTGTCTGAAATTTGCAAATGCTCTTTCTCTGAGTGAGGCAGCATCATCACCGGGTTCAGCAACGGTCAGGGCTCCACATGACTCTCCACGTACGCGTATGAGCAGCAATATGGTCGCCAAACAAGGTATGAAAACCCAAAAAGAGTTCTGGATCCGCATCTTGGATCCAATCAGCCTCGCAGTTATGCGGGCAAGAGAAAATGTAATGACTGTGGGTCTGAGTCAATGTAACAATGAACCTAGAGTAGGAATGATTCTATACAGGCTTATCAGTTTGCTCTATTGTCTTTGTTCACCCGTCACAAGGGGAACAGTCGTCCAGTCACACGCTATCCAGTGGATTTGTAAGTACAGAGAAAGCTCAAAGTGTCTCGATCATGAACAAACTCCAGACAGCCCGTCAGATTGTACGTCTTTCCAAAAGCAGCTCCATCGGCGGTCTGGTTAGACGGTCTTTTTCCGTTGCTATATATTGCATCTACTGATCTATACAAACCGAAGCTGGTCAACTCGTACGCCGACCAACTCGTACGCCAACCAAGTCGTGCGTCGTTTGGTCAACTCGTACGCCGACCAACTCGTACGCCAACCAACTCGTACGCCACGTGAATTAAGCCTGTAGTTTGTAAACGTTGGCCGGTTTTTTTCTTCAGTAGATTTTGTCATGTTGAGTGAAAATAAAAGCCAATAAAAGGAAGCATTCTGTAAATTCACTATGTGGAACTCTTTTGTGAAAATAAACGGAAATAGAGGAAGCATGTACGTAGAATTGGATGTCGTTTGTGAACATAAAAGGAACATAAAAGGAAATAAAAGGAAACATTCTGTATGTGGAAGTGCTCAAAGTAATGTCAGATAGGATTTTAATTTTAATTAATTAATTAATTAATAATTAATTGTATTTCTTGTGCGCCTTTTCCATCCGAGGATGTTCAAAGGCGCAATTACAGAACCAAGTCCCTGCGGTGGCAAGTGATTCAATGCCCTGCAAGATCATATCAGAAATTGTGTGGTTAGGGAGATTGAAGTGAAAACCCACTGGGGTGTCAAGTTTCTGAGTTTTGACTGTAGACCGGTGACCATAGAAACGTTTCTTGAGGGTGTTTTTGGTTTCACCCACGTACTGTATGTTGCATACCCTGCAAGAGACGAGATAAATGACAATAGATGTAGTGCAGGTTATATTCCCTTTGGTCTTATGGTTGGAGCCATTGCCTGTGAAAGAATCAGACTCATGGATATGGTGCTGGCAGACTACGCATCTAGAGTTACATTTGAATGTGCCATGCTGGATTGGGGAAGAGACATTATTAGTGTGTGGGACCTCAGCCCTGACAATCAAGTCGCTGAGGTTACGGGGACGTCTGTAGGCCAAGATGGGCTTTTCTGGGATAGCCCTGATGAGACGGTCTGAGGTGTGAAGAAGGTGATCGTTATCATTAAACTAGCAGATAAAGGCTCAGCAGTGGTCATCATGGATAGACAGCAGTACATTGACGAGGTCCTTGGGCCATGTTAATAATGACATCATATATTCATGTATTCCAGTTTGCAGTTTGCAGCAGTTTATTACTTGTACGGATACAAGAATTCATTATATTCATTTCAACCTATTTCAGTGACAATGACATCATTGCTAAACTGCACTTGTTATTAAAGTCTTATGAATATACGTTTACGATCATCAAGTGCAGTAACAGCAGTTTGTTTTGATGCGTTTAGAATTATGGTAAATATACATGCTAATTGATGGCACCTCCTTATCTATACTATCACATTATCAAATACTGGACGGTTTATCCCGTGGACATCGCACCCCATCAAAAAGAAATTAAACATTTTGGGGGAAAAAAATTAAAAATGGAAGGAAAAACGTTTAGATTGCAAAAAAAAATCAATGATAAATGAATGATTTGTTTCAAAGGCTGAAACTTATAATAGAATTACGATAATGATAAAATACAATAAATGAAAATGAATAGAAAAGAAATATTTCGAATAATATGTTTGGTTCAAAGGAAAAGATTGATTGGATAAAGAGTGTTATTAAGGATCAGGAAGCAGACACCATGCTACCACTGAAATAGGTTGAAATGAATAGCATTATTTCACTCAATCTATTTTCAATTTCTGATTGAGTTTTAGATTTATTTCAATTTTTGATTGATCAAGTTTTTGTAAAAATTTAAATTTTCATTTACGAAATGAATTGATATTGGATTAACAATTTTATGTTAATCAATGTACTCGTTGTAGTCATATCGCACAGCCAATTAGCCAGGTTTTTAAAATACTACGCGGCGTCATTGCAAGTGAAACTATTAATCAATGCTTGTATAGAAGCACAACATTGATCCGTTTCACTTCATGTCTTCTCAATGGAGTTCAGTCGGGATTAATAAGTCACTGAGCTTTACCGTGAAAGCTGCAGTTGGGGCCAATTATTTCAAAGAGTCGGAGCTGTACACGTGTTATCTCTACTAACGTAGTCTGGGTGGTAGACTGGTTACGTATCACGAGGTGGGGGACCAATCTATCAGGGGAACACAATTATCCTTGGGCAGGGGGACATATATACTTGGAGGGGGACATATTCATCCATGTGAACGTGTCCCCACGGACAGCTGTATATGGCCACAGCGGCGTAAATGTGTCCGCGCGGACTCATTTTGAGGGGGAAAGATATAACCTCCACACCTACATGCAAAATGGTGGTATCTGTGGACATCTTGTCCAGTTGACATGAGTGGGTTACATATACTTTACATGTCTTAGGCGGTTGTCTTCGCATACTTCTCTGAAGAATGGATCTTCTTCAGCACAGCATTTTGTGTTCAGTTTTGTTTTAATTTAGGACAATTAGAATTTTTCGGGGACTGTCCCCGGAAATCGGGGACGACTGGTCACCTTAGTGATTAGTATTTCCCACGTTAACAAAGACCGTGATATCGAGAGGTTCTCGCAATTAACGAATCAACAAAAAGTACGCAAATCCCTCTTTGCCAAGAATCTGGGCCAATTTCACGGCACTGCTTACTGCAGAATTCGGCGCTTACAATTCTCATTCGCTTACTGGTGGGCGAATTATGCTTGCGCACAAATGAAAATTCCTTGGTAATCTATGGAATAGGATCTCCTTCAAGCACCGAATGTCCTGCTCCGGTAAGCGCCGATAAACGTTCATGGCTCATTTGAGATCGCCCTGTTAAGGAATATGTCGGCCTGGGCATTGTGTATCACATCCCCACAGTGATGTATTCTTTGTCTGATAACAATTAAATATGAAGCGCATGGACAGCGGGCATGTGCAGAAATATACAAGAATTGTATTCAATTGAATGCAATTATAGATTGATCCATCTCTTGCAACCCTGAACTGAAAGTAATATGGTGTTCATTGAGTAATGGTTGGGAGCGTGCTGACTGGCAGAATTGCGGTCTATTGGTAGAGATATGAATTGGTCTGACAATTGGTTAGTGTCCTTCAAACTTCATGATAAGCAGGAGCCGAAACGCTTATACACGGCAATCACCCCGTCGACGTTTTCACGAAGAGGCGAATTTGGCGAAAATCAAGATTTTTTCGAAATTCTTTTTTGGCCAAAATCGATTAGGGGTATTGCAACGGACATCTTCGCGAAATTGTTTTGGCCAAATCAAATTAAATCAATTAGATCATGAAAATCGGTAAAGGACGAATTTCACCAAAAGTGCTTCTTCACGTTTTCACGAAGGGGCGAATTATAAAAAACGCATGTTATTCTATGGGGGCACTTTCAGCGCGTACGCGAATTTACGTTTTCACGAAGATTTTCAAAAAGTACTGTGGGCGTTTTTTATTGTGGTACTGAATGGTACTGAATATTTCACAGATGACTGTTACTGTATCTTTCTTGATATTACATTCCTTTGACAAAAAACACAGTATGAAATTACTAGACTAGATTAATGACTAGTTCCTCGTGCTGCAGTGCCCTTCTGTCATAGTACGACACGACATTGACTGGAGCTACTTCAAGTCTGAGTATGCGATTCATAATTAATCTTATGAGTTGTCAGTATCACCATAGTGATTTCCATTGTGACATCACACTTTGCTTTAAGCTTAGCAATTAAGATTGGTTCGTGAATTCAGATTGATCTTAACGCTTGGTGAAATTCAGCCAAGACCCAATATAACGTATAAACTGCTGCAAACTGCTTATCAGCGAAAATAATGACCTGAAATGTATAAAATGCTTGGAGTTAGGAGGGACTGGCGCGTTTCATTCCTAGAGCAAGATCTTTATCGAAGACATTTGGACAAGAACATGCAAGTAAAAGATACACATAAATGGATGAGAGGAACAAGACAAAAGAGGGGTGTAGGAAGGATGAGGGTGGGTGAGATCAAAAGTGAACATCGACAAAGCTCCCTCAACAGAGTACACTGAGGACGGCCAGAGTACACTGGCCGGAACGTCGAGATCAACTTCTCACAGGTTCTTTTCAGAACCACACATTTATAAAGAGATTATACATGGTGTCTCCGCAAACCTTTCCTTATAACGTGACTTCCACCATGCAAAGCTTCTAAACCTACTTAAATTGAAAATCGCGGAGTCGGTCATTCAAGCAGCATACAGGCTGAATCGATGGACGTGTTTGAATGAAAACGTGCACTTCCTATACCTTTAGATGTATTTGATATCAAGTGATGTAATCGTAGAGTTACTTGCAATTGAACTGGGAAGGTCCATACAGGTTTTTTTATTGACCAAATTTGTTGAAACTTAACAAATATTCATTTCTCTTGAGAAATTTGTTTCATACAGGGAATTGAGAACATAAAAAGCAGAAAATCGTGGGCATTGGTTTCGGCAAGACCTCCAGAAAGTGTTTTAGGAATAAACAACTCCGAGTTATTGACATTTCTAGGTTAAGATTTAAATGTTTACTGCCAAACTGAACGGTGGGGAATAATTAGTGCCAATTAATTATTGAGCTGCGGTGTTTCCGCTTAAACTGATTCCATTGTGGCCCACGGTGCCAGCTAGCTAGAATTGAGAACTAATTAATAGCCAGGAAATATGAAGGGCGGAGGCGTTTGGTTGAAGTAAATTTAATTTGGCGTCCTTCATTGTTATACTGTGACTATACCATGCCTATCGGCACTAAGCTATAGATGAATTGTTTGGCGCTAAGGTGTAATAAAGGGTTTCCGTTCTGAGACGGTGTCAATGCTACGGTGGCTCGTTTCCGCCAAATCGATTGCGCATGACCCCCCTTTTTTCGGCATTATATCGCCATACCATAGACCTTTTTTGCATCCATCCCCATTCAAAGCGGTGTAATCAAACCAAGGCTTGGATTCGAAATAGTCTGGTACCCGTTTTCTTTTTGGGAATTTGTGTTATCTTTTCCAGCGGGTATACAAGGAAGGCGACAAACATGGATGCACCGTGAAAAAGGCGTATTGCGTTATATCCCTATACTATTGCGTTTTATCCCCGTATCATTGCGTTATATTGCCGTATTATTGCGTTATATTGCCGCATTGTGGCGTTATATCGCCGTATTTACTGCGTTAAATTGCCTTATTTACGGCACTATATCGCCCAACTGTTGCGTTATTATTTACGACCATTCAAATCTAAAGAAATACGCCTACCAATTGTACATAAAGTACCAAGAATACCGATCACATTTACAATACTTTATATCTGAACTTTACACATTTTGTAAACATAAATTCTCAACAATGGTCTAAGCACTTTATAGGTCAACACTTGTCTTTATGATATCCATGTTTAGTATTCTTTTATTTAATACTTTTTTTTGCTATCAATTTGCTTGAAAGAATCATGAAGATCTTTGACAGTAATCAATTAAAAAGTTTTGCAGTGCAACAAAATAAAAAAATCTACATCACACCGTGTTGGCTCAGACCAAAAAATGTGCCTGTTTTTTTTTTTTGAAAATCATTTTTTGCGGGGGTTGGAGTTCTGTGCCATGCATTAGTAAGTTTGAGTGAAGTTAGCTCAACATGTAAGTTCTTCAAAACAATATATTGCTGCATGGTCATTCCGTGTTTGATCTTCTGAGAACCTTTTAGAATAAACAAGATAAGATCATTAATCATTTGACAATATTGACAGACAGATCTCTGCAATTTTGAGTTGACATGCATCTTCCTTGGTTTGTTCATGCATGCATTTTATCCAGTACAAATCTCCTTGTGATATTCAAATGGTTTGTCAGAGTTGGCAACATATACGATTTGGGCGTAGCAAATACGAATTTGAGCCGTGACTACGACACTACGCCAAGACTGCATTTTACTACGCAAAACAAACTGCCCATTGCATATAAAATTCTGTAATAATATTACTGTATAAGTGTAGCTTTTATCTGTGAATTATGGATGTAAACATGATTAAAAGGAAATAAATGAGTAATAAATAAAATGTAAGAAAAACCGTCTTAAATGTGTATACCGTCGTTGTGATTAAAAGCGGCGAACGAGACGCAAACATCACGCAAAACTTGTATAGTATAGTACATGTACAGTTCGAGAGTCAGAAAAACAAAGAAAATCGTCTGACTCCGTGTTTTGTGTACACCTTTTTATATGAGGCTAATAGGGCAGGAAAGAGGCCCTACTGATAGCGCCCTCTCTAGCTCTGTTGACTATAGACCTTTCTTTTGTTTATAAACATTGGCTGCTGGTTGGCATGGGCGGCCAAATGTTGCAAATAATTTCGTCTTCTCGGAGACGGTGTGACTACATTCAACATTTTTGAAAACTGTCCATAGCTGCACAAAATATACATACCATCATTGCTTATGTTGTTTTCATTACATTCAGCAATATCTTTTAATGTTTATGAAACATTGTGTACAAATTAGGTAAAATATGTGGTAATTTTGTATGCATGGCTTTGATGACTCGCCATACTTTCCGCCATGCTGGTTGGCAAAAACTCGGTCTGTGACATTGCAAAAAAAAGAAGGTCTATTACAGGCTGAATCGATGGACGTGTTTTAATGAAAACGTGCACTTCATAGCTTTAGATGTATTTGATATCAAGTGATGTAATCGTAGAGTTACTTGCAATTGAACTAGGAGGTCCATACAGGTTTTTTTATTGACCAAATTTGTTGAAACTTAACAAATATTCATTTTTCTTGAGAAATTCGTTTCATACAGGGAATTGAGAACATAAAAAGCAGAAAATCGTGGGCATTGGTTTCGGCAAGACCTCCAGAAAGTGTTTTAGGAATAAACAACTCCGAGTTATTGACATTTCTAGGTAAAGATTTAAATGTTTACTGCCAAACTGAACGGTGGGGAATAATTAGTGCCAATTAATTATTGAGCTGCGGTGTTTTCGCTTAAATTGATGCCATTGTGGCCCACGGTGCCAGCTAGCTAGAATTGAGAACTAATAAATAGCCAGGAAATTTGAAGGGCAGAGGCGTTTGGTTGAAGTAAATTTAATTTGGCGTCCTTCATTGTTATACTGTGACTATACCATGCCTATCGGCACTAAGCTATAGATGAATTGTTTGGCGCTAAGGTGTAATAAAGGGTTTCCGTTCTGAGACGGTCTCAATGCTACGGTGGCTCGTTTCCGCCAAATCGATTGCGCATGACCCCCCTTTTTTCGGCATTATATCGCCATACCATAGACCTTTTTTGCATCCATCCCCATTCAAAGCAGTGTAATCATACCAAGGCTTGGATTCGAAATAGTCTGGTACATTTTATCCCCGTATCTTTTTGGGAATTTTTGATATCTTTTCCAACGGGTATACAAGGAAGGCGACAAACATGGATGCACCTTCAAAAAGGCGTATTGCGTTATATCCCTATACTATTGCGTTTTATCCCCGTATCATTGCGTTATATTGCCGCATTGTGGCGTTATATCGCCGTATTTACTGCGTTAAATTGACTTATTTACGGCATTATATCGCCCAACTGTTGCGTTCTTATTTACGACCATTCAAATCTAAAGAAATACGCCTACCAATTGTACATAAAGTACCAAGAATACCGATCACATTTACAATACTTTATATCTGAACTTTACACATTTTGTAAACATAAATTCTCAACAATGGTCTAAGCACTTTATAGGTCAACACTTGTCTTTATGATATCCATGTTTAGTATTCTTTTATTTAATACTTTTTTTTGCTATCAATTTGCTTGAAAGAATCATGAAGATATTGGACAGTAATCAATTAAAAAGTTTTGCAGTGCAACAAAATAAAAAATCTACATCAAACCGTGTTGGCTCAGACCAAAAAATTGTCCTTTTTTTTTTTGTTGAAAATCATTTTTTGCGGGGGTTGGAGTTCTGTGCCATGCATCAGTAAGTTTGAGTGAAGTTAGCTCAACATGTAAGTTCTTCAAAACAATATATTGCTGCATGGTCATTCCGTGTTTGATCTTCTGAGAACCTTTTAGAATAAACTAGATAAGATCATTAATCATTTGACAATATTGACAGACAGATCTCTGCAATTTTGAGTTTACATGCATCTTCCTTGGTTTGTTCATGCATGCATTTTATCCAGTATAAATCTCCGTGTGATATTCAAATGGTTTGACCCTATGTAGATTTTTTACATACTAAGCAGTGAGGTTGGTTGGGGTATTGGCTGGTTAGGTTGGTTTGGGTTGGGCTAAGGTGTGGTTCCGGGGGAGGCCTGTAGGACATAAAAATCAAGCGGAATATGGGTTTTTTAATATGTTTCTATTTTAAACACTTAACATGCGTCCAAGCTGCATGATTCCAGATTCTAAATTTGCACTTAAAGGTAAGTAGTATCATTATAGTAAGAAACTAAAACTAAAGAATCTGTTCACAGATGTACGTATAACTTACAGGGTATGAAGATGGTGGTGGTTGAAACATACCGTAAGAATATTTCCGCTATGATGTTTTTATCCAGAAATGTGTAAAAAAAAACGACCGAAAATCTTTTTGATCTTTTAAAAAGATCAACAATAAAAGAGAAAAGACTTAAGAAAAACTGTGGCCGTTTTCACGATTTTCTCAAGAAGTGGGCATCGTACTGAAATTTTCACACTGTGACTGTATCTTCCTTTATATTTTTGCCCATGAATCTGTACTTCTTTAACAAAAACCAAAGTATGATACTACCTTTAAAAACAGTTTCAGTGGTAGTATTTAAACTTGTCTCATAATGAGGTAGATAATGAGGCATAAAGGCCAATATCTGCATTACTTCCCATCCCTTCGGTTTATGCTTTCAGGTCAAAAGGTTTGAATCTAGACACGTTCACACACACATAGGCCTATACCAATCGTCATTATTGGGTCGCGGTTTGAACGCGATTTTAACGCGATATGTACAGAATAATCGCGATCATTAGTGCGGTTCAAATCACGTTTTTTTTCAGTGTGTGAACATGCCATTTGTTTCCAGATTCATATTTCAATTGTTGCTTTTTTTCCTGTTGCATTTTCCTAGTCAGACCGTCTATCCCTGTATTCAATGACCGAATTTAACAGTGTAGTTGATCCTTTAGCAATTTACAACTTACAATAATTGAACTCTGTGCTTCATTATCAAACTGAAAGATTTTCATCCCATGTTAGACTTTAAATGTACTATCATACTTTAGTGTCATACCGAAACAGAAATCTTCACAGATTTACCTGTAACTTTCAGGGTATAAAGATGGTGATGATAGAAACATACCGTTAAAATTGTTCTCCCTGAAATACTGTATTTATCCAGAAAAGAGTCAAACCATTGACCCAAAACAATGTTGATATTTTCAGGATTTAAAAAATTACGGTGAAAAGATTTAGGTGAAATTTTAATTTTAAGGATGAAAAGACAAGGAATACAATGTTCACTGTTTTCTCAAAAGGTTGGGACCACAGATGACAGGTGCGGTATCTTCCTTGAAATCTTTCCCCATAAATATGTATTTTCTTTGACACAAACCATAGTATGATATTACATTTAAACAGTCTGTTTAAATATTTATTGTCACTTAACGTTACAGATTTTCTCGGTGCGGAATTACACTTT
Organism: Astropecten irregularis; assembly: GCA_963971285.1. Taxonomy (NCBI): domain Eukaryota; kingdom Metazoa; phylum Echinodermata; class Asteroidea; order Paxillosida; family Astropectinidae; genus Astropecten; species Astropecten irregularis. The sequence goes on along the minus strand of OZ020263.1, from coordinate 6,248,189 downwards.
AGATTTTGCTTATTCTGTATCACAGATGCACCTTTTCAGATGCACCTGTTCGAGTAATTAATTATTCACTTTATTTTAATATGATACCGGGAAAAGTCAATTTCAAAAAATCAATCGCAATTTTGATAAAATTTAAAAATCAAATCAATTTTTATCCTATAACAAAAAATCACATGGAATATTCCCATTAACCATTGGTGGATCTACTCAATGCGCAAATCACATGGTTTGGCATTCAGTAGTCTACGATAGTATTCTTGTGAATCATATTTTTCTAAAATGAAAAACAAAATAAATGATTCACTTTAAATTGAAAATATGATGTTGGAGCAGAATCATTAAAACTGATAAAGGTAGAAAGTTCACCAGGGAAATGAAATAAAATAAAATAGCGATTTTGACAAGGAAAAGTTTGAGGTTTCCCGCGCGGCAATCGGTGCTTCTGAACAGTCTTTGCATTCTATGAACTGGTGAACCTTTGGGGAAACTGTTTTTATCTGAGGATCATCATGTCGTGATTTATGTTTTACTATAAATCCAACCTTGTCTGAGGACACCACTGGCCTCCGAAGTTCAGACGTCCCATATCAGCAGTGTAATACGTGTAGGTATAAAGGAGACTCGATGCATTGAATCTCTCGTCTGGTATGATGCTGGAGTCTTCAAGGCCCACGTGTTCATATAGCATCCACTCATCTGTACAAACAATATGACATATATACCATCACCAAGGCAATAATTGAGATTAGGATGAATCAATTTCTGCGACTGAATTTATTTTGATTCGATGAGGCTGCAGTCAAATACTTTGAACAATACTCGCTATCACCATGGCAATAAATAATCCAAGTAATAGTTTAAGTAACCTTTAAATCTTCTGTTTCAATTGGAATTCATACGAAGACACGTAATTGTTTTCATATGAATGAGCAGTAATGGGTGCGTTCGTTTAGCTTCAACGGGCAGACCTGACCTGGGAATGCAGGTATACACTGCGCAAAACAAGCGAGAGGATGAGGAAGAGATTGACTGGTCTTGACTCATGGAAGCTAGATGAACGTATCCTATATTGATCAATGATTAAAAGTTGGCTGGTGATATTCATTTGAAATCACTGGTTAACTTACCTTGCCCCTGCTGGGAACCAGCGATCCATGTCAAAGTGCATTTAGTACTTTCAACTTGCCCTGAGCATCCAGTTGTAGTAGAGTAAGTAGGTAAGTTACCTTCAATGACACTGCATGTTATCTCTGTTATCTCAATGTGTTCCCTTTACAATCCCTTCTATACATTTCATGCAAACATATCGCATTTTGTGGAGTCACAAAGTCATTGTATTCATTTTCCCTTTTGGGGTGATAAGACCTTATCATTCCTTGCTGATTGTTCTTCTTTTTGAAAGCGTAGATTGAATGCGTCTGTAATATACCAATAATTGTCCATGTTGTGCCTGGCCGGGCATTCCCAAACCAGATTCAATTTCATAATCACGTGATTTTGTAGTTGACGTCGGTTTTCATTTCAAGCCAGTTCTTATAAGAGTTATTACTAAGAGATTTTGCTTATCTATTTTCGGTAAGCGTCTTGAAACATGCTTCTTTCCCATTTAACTGTTCATTCAAGTTGTTTCTTTTAAGTGACGCTTTAAATTTCGAAAAAATGAAGTATGAGCTCTACGCGCGCCTTCAAAGATCTACAAATCCAAGACATTCATTTCAGAACAATTGTAAAGTTTCTGGATGAAACTTTGGCTCATCAAACTCAGTTATAACGAAAGAGTATTTTACCTGCGCACTTCAAACTGCCTGATGACCACACCCCATTACCATTCCCATCACTGCTACACGTACTGGTCATGGTTGATATCTCTGTACCATCAGATGTACACGACAGAGTACAGATGCTACCGTATGACATCTGGTCATTGCTACATCCCATCCAGTTGACGTTAACTACAGTCGGCAGAGAGGAACGGGGGCAGGTGATTTCTGTCACAAAACGATAAATGAATTAAAAAAACAAAACAATTAAAAAAACAATTTTTACTAATCTACATACCCTCTGTTATTGCAATGTTGATGTTTTTTGGCTTTTCCGATTTCAATCGGAAAAGGTATTGTTTTTGTTCTGTTTTTTTTGGCTTTTCCGTGTTCAACGGAAAAGGTATTGTTTTTGTTCTGATTTTTGGCTTTTCCGATTTTTTCGGAAAAGGTATTGCTTTTGTTCGGATTTTTTTTTTTTTTCATCTTCTTCTTCTTGACGTTTTGAGTTACCATAGACTTTTGTCGGAGCCACTTTGGCCACTTTTAAACTGCCGATTTTAACTAAACTTGGTCAAAACAAAGTCCCTGTAGGGTAGTTATATGCGCAACATTTACGTCATCATGACGTTATCAGGGGTCATGTGACAAGAGATTTAAATTTAAAAATGAAAAACTTCAAAAATCAACAAAAAATCAACGGTTTGAGATAGGAAGTTAATTCTTTCACTAAAAGTGATTGTTAGGCAGGGTCTTTCTTTGTGACACATTGCTTGACCTCTGTGACCTCTACTTCCGGTCAAACAGGAAGTAGCTCCTCATTTAAAAGTGGTAAGAGCTATGATCATGAATCTTTCACCAATAGACAATGTAAGGCAAGGTCTTTCATTTGTGACACATTGCTTGACCTCTGTGACCTCTACTTCCGGTCAAACAGGAAGTAGCTCCTCATTTAAAAGTGATAAGAGCTATGATCATGATTCTTTCACCAATAGACAATGTTAGGGAAGGTCTTTCATTTGTGACACATTGCTTGACCTCTGTGACCTCTACTTCCGATCAAACAGGAAGTAGCTCCTCATTTAAAAGTGGTAAGAGCCATGATCATGATTCTTTCACCAATAGACAATGTAAGGCAAGGTCTTTCATTGTGACATAATATTATGTCCTCTGTGATCTCTACTTCCGGTCAAACAGGAAGTAGTTCCTCATTTAAAAGTGGTAAGAGTTACGATCAAGATTCTTTCGCCAAAAGTCAATGTTAGGCAAGGTCTTTCTTTGTGACACAAATATGACCAATTCACGTGAGTTTATGATTAAAGGTGAACACTTCAATGGTATAAAACATCAAATCATAATCATCTGTCTTTGTATGTATAAGGTTATGACATTTTTTCAATAAAAGCGAAAACGGAAAAGCCCTGTGTTCTGTTTTCAACAGACACAATCTCTAGTTTTTTTTCTTCTTCTTTTTCTTGTCGTTGAGTTACCATAGACTTTTGTCCGCGGCACTTTGGTCATTTTTAAACAGCCGATTTTGACCAAACTTGGTTTGAAGGAAGTCCATATAAGTTAGTTGTGCCCCGAAACTTTTCATCATCATGACGTCATCAGTTGTCATGTGACCAGCGATTTGAATTTAATAATCAAAATCTTTAAAAATCAACAAAAAATCAACGGTTTGAGGTATTAAGGTAATTCTTTCACCAAAAGTGATTGTTAGGCAGGGTCTTTCTTTTTGACACATTGCTTGACCTCTGTGACCCCTACTTCCGGTCAAACAGGAAGTAGCTCCTAATTTAAAAGTGGTAAGAGCTATGATCATAATTCTTTCACCAAAAGTGAATATTAGATAAGGTCTTTCTTTGTGACACATTGTTTGACCTCTGTGACCTCTACTTCCGGTTAAACAGGAAGTAGGTCCTCATTTAAAAGTAGTAAGAGCTATGATCATGATTCTTTCACCAATAGACAATGTTAGGCAGGGTCTTTCATTTGTGACACATTGCTTGACCTCTGTGACCTCTACTTCCGGTCAAAGAGGAAGTAGCTCCTCATTTAAAAGTGGTAAGAGCTATGATCATGATTCTTTCACCAATAGACAATATTAGGCAAGGTCTTTTATTTGTGACACATTGCTTGACCTCTGTGACCTCTACTTCCGGTCAAACAGGAAGTAGCTCCTCATTTAAAAGTGGTATGAGCTGTGATCTTGATTCTTTCACCAATAGACAATATTAGGCAAGGTCTTCCATTTGTGACACATTGCTTGACCTCTGTGACCTCTACTTCCGGTCAAACAGGAAGTAGCTCCTAATTTAAAAGTGGTAAGGGCTAGGATCATGATTCTTTTGTCGAAGGTCGATGTTAGGCAAGGTCTTTCCTTGTGACACAAATACAACGAATTCATGTGAGTTTATGATTAAAGGTGCACACTTCAAATGTATAAAACATAAGATCATTATCAACTGTCTTTTTGTGTGTATAAGGTTATGACAATTTCTTCAATAAAAACGGAAACGGAAAAGCCTTGTGTTATGTTTACAACAGACACAATCTCTAGTTTATTCTTCTTCTTCTTCTTCTTCTTCTTCTTCTCCTCAATTTGTATTGACTTTGTACACAAATTTTGTCCGCGGCACTTTGGTCATTTTTAAACAGCAGATTTTGACCAAACTTGGATTGAAGGAAGTCCATATAGGGTAGTTGTTTCCCGAAACCTTTCATCATCATGACGTCATCAGGTGTCATGTGACCAGCAATTTGAATTTAAAAATCAAAATCTTAAAAAATCAACAAAAAATCAACGGTTTGAGATATTAGGTTGATTTTTTCACACAAAGTGATTGTTAGGCAGGGTCTTTCTTTATGAAACATTGCTTGACCTCTGTGACCTCTACTTCCGGTTAAACAGGAAGTAGCTCCTCATTTAAAAGTGGTAAGAGCTAGGATCATGATTTTTTCACCAAAAGTGAATGTAAGGCAAGGTCTTTCTTTGTGACACATTACTTGACCTCGGTGACCTCTACTTCCGGTCAAACAGGAAGTAGCTCCTCATTTAAAAGTGGTAAGAGCTAGGATCATGATTCTTTCACCAAATATCAATGTTAGGCAAGGTCTTTCTTTGTGACACATTGCTTGACCTCTGTGACCCCTACTTCCGGTCAAACAGGAAGTAGCTCCTAATTTAAAAGTGGTAAGAGCTATGATCATAATTCTTTCACCAAAAGTGAATATTAGATAAGGTCTTTCTTTGTGACACATTGTTTGACCTCTGTGACCTCTACTTCCGGTCAAACAGGAAGTAGGTCCTCATTTAAAAGTAGTAAGAGCTATGATCATGATTCTTTCACCAATAGACAATGTTAGGCAGGGTCTTTCATTTGTGACACATTGCTTGACCTCTGTGACCTCTACTTCCGGTCAAAGAGGAAGTAGCTCCTCATTTAAAAGTGGTAAGAGCTATGATCATGATTCTTTCACCAATAGACAATATTAGGCAAGGTCTTTTATTTGTGACACATTGCTTGACCTCTGTGACCTCTACTTCCGGTCAAACAGGAAGTAGCTCCTCATTTAAAAGTGGTATGAGCTGTGATCTTGATTCTTTCACCAATAGACAATGTCAGGCAAGGTCTTCCATTTGTGACACATTGCTTGACCTCTGTGACCTCTACTTCCGGTCAAACAGGAAGTAGCTCCTAATTTAAAAGTGGTAAGGGCTAGGATCATGATTCTTTTGTCGAAGGTCGATGTTAGGCAAGGTCTTTCCTTGTGACACAAATACAACGAATTCATGTGAGTTTATGATTAAAGGTGCACACTTCAAATGTATAAAACATAAGATCATTATCAACTGTCTTTTTGTGTGTATAAGGTTATGACAATTTCTTCAATAAAAACGGAAACGGAAAAGCCTTGTGTTATGTTTACAACAGACACAATCTCTAGTTTATTCTTCTTCTTCTTCTTCTTCTTCTTCTTCTCCTCAATTTGTATTGACTTTGTACACAAATTTTGTCCGCGGCACTTTGGTCATTTTTAAACAGCAGATTTTGACCAAACTTGGATTGAAGGAAGTCCATATAGGGTAGTTGTTTCCCGAAACCTTTCATCATCATGACGTCATCAGGTGTCATGTGACCAGCAATTTGAATTTAAAAATCAAAATCTTAAAAAATCAACAAAAAATCAACGGTTTGAGATATTAGGTTGATTTTTTCACACAAAGTGATTGTTAGGCAGGGTCTTTCTTTATGAAACATTGCTTGACCTCTGTGACCTCTACTTCCGGTTAAACAGGAAGTAGCTCCTCATTTAAAAGTGGTAAGAGCTAGGATCATGATTTTTTCACCAAAAGTGAATGTAAGGCAAGGTCTTTCTTTGTGACACATTACTTGACCTCGGTGACCTCTACTTCCGGTCAAACAGGAAGTAGCTCCTCATTTAAAAGTGGTAAGAGCTAGGATCATGATTCTTTCACCAAATATCAATGTTAGGCAAGGTCTTTCTTTGTGACACATTGCTTGACCTCTGTGACCTCTACTACCGGTAAACCGGAAGTAGCTCCTCATTTAAAAGTGGTAAGAGCTAGGATCATGATTCTTTCATCAAATATCAATGTTAGGCAAGGTCGTTCTTTGTGACACTTTGCTTGACCTCTGTGACCTCTACTTCCGGTCAAACCGGAAGTAGCTCCTCATTTAAAAGTGGTAAGAGCTAGGATCATGGTTCTTTCACCAAAAGTCAATGTTATGCAAGGTCTTTCTTTGTGACACAATGGTTGACCCCTATGACCTCTACGTCCGGTCAAACAGGAAGTAGCTTTTTGTTTAAAAGGGGTAAGAGGATCATAATTTTTTTACCAAAAGGCAATGTTAGAGAAAGTCGTTCTTATAGTGGCAAAATTCTTATTGAAAAGGAATTTATATCATATGCGGAAAAGCCTTATGTGCTGTTTTTTAACAGCCATAAACTCTAGTTTTTTTTTTTTGGCTTTTCCGATTTTAATCGGAAAAGGTATTGTTTCTGTTCTGATTTTTTGGCTTTTCCGTGTTCAACGGAAAAGGTATTGCTTTTGTTCTGAATTTTTTTCTTCTTCTTCTTTTTCTTGTCGTTTGAGTTACCATAGACTTTTGTCCGCGGCACTTTGGTCACTTTTAAACGACCGATTTTAACCAAACTTGGTTTGAAGGAAGTCCATATAGGGTAGTTGTTTCCCGGAACCTTTCATCATCATGACGTCATCAGGTGTCATGTGACCAGCAATTTGAATTTAAAAATCAAAATCTTAAAAAATCAACGGTTTGAGATATTAGGTTGATTTTTTCACACAAAGTGATTGTTAGGCAGGGTCTTTCTTTATGAAAAATTGCTTGACCTCTGTGACCTCTATTTCCGGTTAAACAGGAAGTAGCTCCTCATTTAAAAGTGGTAAGAGCTAGGATCATGATTTTTTCACCAAAAGTGAATGTAAGGCAAGGTCTTTCTTTGTGACACATTACTTGACCTCGGTGACCTCTACTTCCGGTCAAACAGGAAGTAGCTCCTCATTTAAAAGTGGTAAGAGCTAGGATCATGATTCTTTCACCAAATATCAATGTTAGGCAAGGTCTTTCTTTGTGACACATTGCTTGACCTCTGTGACCTCTACTACCGGTAAACCGGAAGTAGCTCCTCATTTAAAAGTGGTAAGAGCTAGGATCATGATTCTTTCATCAAATATCAATGTTAGGCAAGGTCGTTCTTTGTGACACTTTGCTTGACCTCTGTGACCTCTACTTCCGGTCAAACCGGAAGTAGCTCCTCATTTAAAAGTGGTAAGAGCTAGGATCATGGTTCTTTCACCAAAAGTCAATGTTATGCAAGGTCTTTCTTTGTGACACAATGGTTGACCCCTATGACCTCTACGTCCGGTCAAACAGGAAGTAGCTTTTTGTTTAAAAGGGGTAAGAGGATCATAATTTTTTTACCAAAAGGCAATGTTAGAGAAAGTCGTTCTTATAGTGGCAAAATTCTTATTGAAAAGGAATTTATATCATATGCGGAAAAGCCTTATGTGCTGTTTTTTAACAGCCATAAACTCTAGTTTTTTTTTTTTTGGCTTTTCCGATTTTAATCGGAAAAGGTATTGTTTCTGTTCTGATTTTTTGGCTTTTCCGTGTTCAACGGAAAAAGGTATTGCTTTTGTTCTGAATTTGTTTCTTCTTCTTCTTTTTCTTGTCGTTTGAGTTACCATAGACTTTTGTCCGCGGCACTTTGGTCACTTTTAAACGACCGATTTTAACCAAACTTGGTTTGAAGGAAGTCCATATAGGGTAGTTGTGCCCCGAAACTTTTCGTCATCATGACGTCATCAGGTGTCACGTGACAAGCGATTTGAATTTAATAATCAAAATCTTTAAAAATCGACAAAAAATCAACGGTTTGAGATATTAAGTTGATTCTTTCACCAAAAGTGATTGTTAGGCAAGGTCTTTCTTTGTGACACATTGCTTGACCTCTGTGACCTCTACTTCCGGTCAAACAGGAAGTAGCTCCTCATTTAAAAGTGTTTAGAGCTATGATCATGATTCTTTCACCAATAGACAATGTTAGGCAAGGTCTTTCATTGTGACACATTGCTTGACCTCTGTGACCTCTACTTCCGGTCAAACCGGAAGTAGCTCCTCATTTAAAAGTGGTAAGAGCTATGATCATGATTATTTCACCAATAGACAATGTTAGGCAAGGTCTTTCAATTGTGACAAATTGCTTGACCTCTGTGACCTCTACTTCCGGTCAAACAGGAAGTAGCTCCTCGTTTAAAAGTGATAAGAGCTAGGATCAAGATTCTTTCACCAAAAGACGATGTTAGGCAAGGTCTTTTAATTGTGTTACATTGCTTGACCTCTGTGACCTCTACTTCCGGTCAAACAGGAAGTAGATCCTCATTTAAAAGTGGTAAGAGATATGATCATAATTTTTTCACCAAAAGTGAATGTTAGGCATTGTCTTTCTTTGTGATACATTGCTTGACCTCTGTGACCTCTACTTCCGGTTAAACAGGAAGTAGCTCCTCATTTAAAAGTGGTAAGAGCTAGGATCATGATTTTTTCACCAAAAGTGAATGTAAGGCAAGGTCTTTCTTTGTGACACATTACTTGACCTCGGTGACCTCTACTTCCGGTCAAACAGGAAGTAGCTCCTCATTTAAAAGTGGTAAGAGCTAGGATCATGATTCTTTCACCAAATATCAATGTTAGGCAAGGTCTTTCTTTGTGACACATTGCTTGACCTCTGTGACCTCTACTACCGGTAAACCGGAAGTAGCTCCTCATTTAAAAGTGGTAAGAGCTAGGATCATGATTCTTTCATCAAATATCAATGTTATGCAAGGTCGTTCTTTGTGACACTTTGCTTGACCTCTATGACCTCTACGTCCGGTCAAACAGGAAGTAGCTTTTTGTTTAAAAGGGGTAAGAGGATCATAATTTTTTTACCAAAAGGCAATGTTAGAGAAAGTCGTTCTTATAGTGGCAAAATTCTTATTGAAAAGGAATTTATATCATATGCGGAAAAGCCTTATGTGCTGTTTTTTAACAGCCATAAACTCTAGTTTTTTTTTTTTTGGCTTTTCCGATTTTAATCGGAAAAGGTATTGTTTCTGTTCTGATTTTTTGGCTTTTCCGTGTTCAACGGAAAAGGTATTGCTTTTGTTCTGAATTTGTTTCTTCTTCTTCTTTTTCTTGTCGTTTGAGTTACCATAGACTTTTGTCCGCGGCACTTTGGTCACTTTTAAACGACCGATTTTAACCAAACTTGGTTTGAAGGAAGTCCATATAGGGTAGTTGTGCCCCGAAACTTTTCGTCATCATGACGTCATCAGGTGTCACGTGACAAGCGATTTGAATTTAATAATCAAAATCTTTAAAAATCGACAAAAAATCAACGGTTTGAGATATTAAGTTGATTCTTTCACCAAAAGTGATTGTTAGGCAAGGTCTTTCTTTGTGACACATTGCTTGACCTCTGTGACCTCTACTTCCGGTCAAACAGGAAGTAGCTCCTCATTTAAAAGTGTTTAGAGCTATGATCATGATTCTTTCACCAATAGACAATGTTAGGCAAGGTCTTTCATTGTGACACATTGCTTGACCTCTGTGACCTCTACTTCCGGTCAAACCGGAAGTAGCTCCTCATTTAAAAGTGGTAAGAGCTATGATCATGATTATTTCACCAATAGACAATGTTAGGCAAGGTCTTTCAATTGTGACAAATTGCTTGACCTCTGTGACCTCTACTTCCGGTCAAACAGGAAGTAGCTCCTCGTTTAAAAGTGATAAGAGCTAGGATCAAGATTCTTTCACCAAAAGACGATGTTAGGCAAGGTCTTTTAATTGTGTTACATTGCTTGACCTCTGTGACCTCTACTTCCGGTCAAACAGGAAGTAGATCCTCATTTAAAAGTGGTAAGAGATATGATCATAATTTTTTCACCAAAAGTGAATGTTAGGCATTGTCTTTCTTTGTGATACATTGGTTGACCTCTGTGTCCTTTACTTCCGGTCAAACAGGAAGTAGCTCCTCATTTAAAAGTGATAAGAGCTATGATCATAATTCTTCCACCAAAAGTGAATGTTAGGCAAGGTCTTTCTGTGTGACACATTGGTTGACCCCTGTGACCTCTACTTCCGGTCAAACAGAAAGTAGCGCCTCATTTAAAAGTGGTACGAGCTGTGATCATGATTTTTTCACCAAAAGTCAATGTTAGGCAAGGTCTTTCATTTGTGTTACATTGCTTGACCTCTGTGACCTCTACTTCCGGTCAAACAGGAAGTAACTCTTCATGTAAAAGTGGTAAGAGCTACGTGTATGATCATGATTCTTTTATCAATTGTCCATGTAAGGGATCTCTTTCTTCGTATAGCAGTTTATATTTGTATATCAATTATTTATAATATCATATGCGGAAAAGCCCTATGTGCTGTTTGCAACAGCCATAGATGTCTAGTTTTTTTTTATAATTGTAAACTTGGCGATTTCAGTCTCTGGACTGTCTCCCTGTGTCTATTTTTAATGTTTCAACAAATAAATCGAAATCAATTCAATTCAATTCAATTGAAATCCCCAAAGGTCAAAGGTCAATTAACTCGACCTAGAAGAACGGTGGACAACTCGCAACTCGGATGAATGTTTGGATATAAAAAGACATACAAGATTACTATTGGGAGGTGAGACTTTAAATACTTTGTTTAAAATCTTGTCTTTTATATCACTAAAAAGAGAAAAGGCACAATTCTAACAACGACTCAATAGCTGATTGGTGTATGTTCTTCTTACACTGACCTGTGATGCAAACGACATCACTTCCACTCCAAGTCCCATTCAGCAAGCATGTGGGATTGACAGAGCTAGACAGAGTATACCCAGGGCTACACTCTACGACACAGGAGCTACCAACTGGCAGCTGTCCGGTGATGGTCAGGGCTTGACCATTCATAGTACAGGTGGATATGAAACCATTTGTCTGTGCTGGTAGTGGTGGGCAGGTCACTGTAAAGATCAAATAAATAAAATTGGGAGGGTCCGGCACGTTATTTCCTTTAGTACCTACAGTTGACTGAACTAAACTAGCTCCATTACTCCATTGGTTTGTAAGAGAAAAACCAGCATTATTTAAAGAACAAAGTTATTGAAAACAATGAACCTCGTGGAAAGAGAGAGAGTCGTTTTATTTTTTTATTTTAAGGCTGATTTTACAAAACATAATTTTTCAGGTAAATTAAATGGGTTCAAAAGCAACAGCAATCTGCTTCGCCCAGGAATGGTCTTCCTTTGACATCTAATTTTCAGTCCCTGAAACCGCGTGGCATGAATGTATAGCGCCCTCTTGTAATAATCGTGCGACAAACAGTTCAAATCGACTACTCTTCCAGTATGTGTATACAGCTCTCGGGATGCACCACACACTCAATTTAACTCATTGGGTTTAAAACCCTCATCTTCACAGTTTAAAAACCTCATCCGGGAGTCTCTCATTCTTTGGTAAAATACTATAAATGGTAGTTTGTATCATTTACCTAATTCCTTGCAATTTTTCGACTGTTATTTTATGAGATATTGCCCCCAAAACAAACCCACAAAATGTCCCTTTTCCCGCCGTAACCGACCAGTTTCCACGAAGCAAACCTCCACTTTCATAACAATGAAGGCCCAGATTCGAAGCCAAAATGTCTCCACAACAGGCTGAAGCACTGAACCCCCAGGTTGTGATAACCCGTCATAATTGAACAATATAGTATTTTTAATTACATGAACCCAGAAATAATTCATTTTTAAAAACATTTGAGGGTATACTTCGGTTTCCCTGATAATGGCCTTGACGAAGTTGGTTTTAAAAGAGCAGGGTCTGAATTTCAATTAATACAAACAAATGATAGAGAATTGTTGATAAATTAAAGCTCGGACTTGTACTAAAATATTGTTTATGTCATTCTGATGAAAGTTACACCAAATCAGATGTGGACATGGCAATGCAATGAATTACGCAAAAGTCAACATGAACGCCTTTTAAAACAAACTGTTGCTTTTCGTAGTACATACCCTCATGACCTGGTCTGACACATGAGAGGATATAAATACACCTGTATAAAAACACACAGAGGCATGCACCATGCATTAGGAGTATATACCAATGATAGAAAATCTAATGACTCCATCTCCAATCTCACAAAGGAAAATTAACACACTGACATATTCCTCATTTAGCCAACCGAATAACAGGGCTGCACTGACGATGAAATCCAACAATGGACAATGGCAGCATATTCATAATACATGTAAATGGAGCATGAAAAACTACATCACTCAGTCAGCCTTGGCTTATATATCTTTGTTTTGCAGGACTGTAAATGTCACATAGGTCTGTATTGGGTGTAATTATATCTCAATTTCATATATCTATTACGTGGCTTTCAAAACCATACCGAATACTGCAGTGCAGAGTTTGAATCAGTTTTATTTTGTACATAAAAATGAAAATACCAAAAACACTAGACAAAATAATGGCAAGCATCTTTTTGGTTTAAAACCCAAGTTTTCCCTCTCATGTTTTCCTTGGTACAAACAATGTCAATATCGAAATGGCCAAATGTCTATGCATCGCAAAACCATACAATATTTGCATTAATTGCATATTGAATTTAATACAGAACTTTCTGTCCTAATCACCCAAACAAATTCCTCGACAGGGGCGGATCTAGCTTTCAGGAAACGGGGTGGGGGTATTGAAAATCCAAAAGTGCCATTTCGATGAAATCAAGTCCTAAACTGAGTCGCAATCATGAAGAAGATGGGCCTGAAAAACTTATCAAGGGACGTGTAATGACTAGTATGAATTTGGGCACGCCCTCCAAATCTTCGTTTGCAAAACAGAAGAGTTTGTGTGGAGATTTTTCTCTAATTAAAGGGCATGGCAAACAATCAAATCAGAGGTATGAAAAACGGTTTGAAAAAGGAACCACAATTAATGATTTGGTTACAGGGTGCCTTTTTTTCTATTTTATTATTAACATTGGTCTTTTGCTTACCCGGGGTTCAATTCCCGAACAATCATGATCCGCCACAGCTCAATACTCCAATACACACCCACCTGCAACAACCTGACACTGCATACTTCGATATTATTCGATAAGTAAACGATTATTCGGTGAATTATTCTGTAAGACCGAGCGCATGCTAGTGGCTGCCATAGGATACAGTCATTCCACTAGGCCTATGCACGCGCTATAAGTTAATTATTTCGTGTACAATGGCAGTGGTTGGGGTCAAGAGGTAAGCGTTAAGCAACCCCAGCCTTGCATGAAATTACTCCCCATGCAGTGTGCACAATCCATGTGTATATTTTATGTGCGCTAATCACGCGTTCATTGTCAGGCGGGTTTTTGTCACCACTGCATAATTATCATTTTTAATAAGTGAGAAATTATAAGACGTTTACTCTTCTCCCGAATATTTTTGTTTTTGTTCGAGTTTTTCTCTTCTTCGTCTTCTTCTTCTTCCCAAATGTGTCGAACTATACTCTTGAGGGTTGGTGCACGATAATGATTTGAAACGTATTGGGAGCTAAGGCCATGATCCGAAGCTGTCCCTAAAACAATGACGTCATGATTGACCTTAGATTAGCGGGTTGGCATGATAGTTGTCAGAAGTAGAATAATTATAGTAAATGAAAAAAATTTAATCTCACTGAGGACGAACAGAGCACACAGTTTGGAACGTCGAGATAATACCACCGGTTCTTCTCAGAACCCCACACTCTCACAGAAGAGATAACATGGTGTCACTGCAAACCTACCTTCTTTTTTGTTAATAATGATGCTAAGAATAATCGTAAAATAAAACGGGTGCATGTGTTTATTTGTAACGTCTTTCAAACCAGTTTGACATCTCATCATAAAACAAGTTGTTCCATCAATCTCTGTCATGTTGATCTCACCGATCGAGAGGGACTCGAGCATTTCTTCTTAGGCCTATGTCAAACCAGGGTCGAATTCACGAAGCTCTATACGATTGATCGTAACTCGAGCTAAGAAGGATAAGCCATCGTATCCTACCTAGGGTTGCAATGCATCACAAGTCCAACGATTAATAGTAACGATATGAGTTTGGTGAAATCGACCCCATATTTATAATATCAAACGAAAATATCAAGGAAGATACAGTAACAGTCATCTGTGAAAATTTCAGTCCCATACAGAGCCCACCTTTTGAGAAAACAGTCAAAACGCTCACAGTAGTTTTTTTTTTACCAGTGAATTAAAGGTAAAAACTGTTTTGCCCGGTAATTTGTTTTCCTTTTTTCGGGATAAATACATCATTTCAGGCAGAAAACTGATAACGGTTTGATGTTTCTACCATCACCATCTTTATACTCTGTAAGTTATCATAGGTAAATATGTGAGATTTTTGTTTCGGTATGATAGTACCTTTAAGAATACAGACGGAGAGCCTCGGTAGTTTGCACTGGAAATGCCAGTGGTTTGGCCTTGGTGTAAATTGGTCTCATTGCCAATTTATGCATTATTGATTCTTTCCAATGAAATGTTCTATTGTTTATCGTGTAGGCTCTACACATGCAGAAGACAATTCGTGGCATAAATTACAATAACCTTCCCCTTAATTGCTTTGGTATCTTCATTTGTACACACGTAATGAATACACATCTGAGTATGCCTTACATATTATGACGTGACTTTATACGGTTTCACCATTAAAGACACACAACCCCCCCCCCTCCGCTGGTAAATGTTTAGGTACGTGCGATGAAACGGCAGGACTATACAATCAGAACTACCTGTAGTTTAATCTGACTTAATGATTATATGCAAGAGTGTAACTTCATGTTAATTACAGTTGGTGATCTACACTGTAATTAGGGCTATTTTAAGGTATAACGTCATCAACCATATATTTTGGAAAACCGTGTTTCTTTGTTTGGATTTGCTTTGTTCTTCTATCTTTTTCAGTCATTTGACTTTATTATACATTATACATAATTATTACATCTAAAAAGCAATACTCTGAAAAAGCTTCATCAAAATTTACATTGGTATTCGCATTCTCGATAAAACTGACAACGACCAGTGTTGAAAAAAAAAGATGCAAATATTGGAGTTTGTATATTGAAGAGACTCGAATAACGGCCTGAAAGATCCCGGGTTCTTTCCACAACTTAACCACCTCACGGCTAGCTATGTGCCATTCGTGTGCTCGATATCAATTCATTACTTACAATGATAGACCAAAATCAATCAAATAAAAATATGTTTGCAACGCAATTTGGAGATGTGCAACAACACAACTTATATTTTGATTTCATGTTAAAACACAGAGCATTGTTTTTAATGATTAATTGGGTTAGTTTCAGAGAATTGGGACTATCATTCAAGTAAAGATTCTCAACTTACCTTGATTTCTTGGTAATCGCAACTTACCTTGATTTCTTGTTTATCGCACCTTGCCTTGATTTCTTGTTTATCTCAACTTACCTTGATTCCTTTTTCATCACAACTTGCCTTGATTTCTTGTTAATCGCAACTTACCTTGATTTCTTGTTGATCGCAACTAACCTTGTTTTTTTGCGGTTGGTGGCTTGCTTGGTTTCTTTCGGCAGCTTTGTCTGAAATTTGCAAATGCTCTTTCTCGGAGTGAGGCAGCATCATCACCGGGTTCAGCAACGGTCAGGGCACCACACGACTCTCCACGTACGCGTATGAGCAGCAAAGAGTAAATGGTCGCCAAACACAGTGGTAGGATGAAAACCCCAAAAGAATTCTGGATCCGCATCTTGGATCCAATCAGCCTCGCAGTTATGCGGGCAATAAGAGAAATAATTTATAGGCAAGATAATGCAATGGTACTTGTAGAACGAAAAAGTGAATCAAGATGTTCTGTTAACTACATTGTCTCGGTCAATAGTTAAGTTTGATGTTCATCTTCGAGAGAGAGAAAAAAATTGTTTTTAGTCGTCAATAGAGACAACCAAGAAGGATATATTTACGTACGAATACTAAACCACTCAGTATCAGTACAGCACCGCCTTCATGGTGATAACACAACGAACATTGCTCCCCTACAGTGCCTTTATTGAAGTCTAATTACTATTGTAACGTGTGATGGATACTAACTGTCGTGCCCACAGCAACCAGAAACATAGATCCACTTTTTCTCTTATGATTATTTTGATTGCCGATGGAAATAAATGAGAACTGGGCGCAGCTGATATGCCTTTCTTTCTTTCTTCCCTTGCTTCCTTGCTGACTTGATGGTTTTTTTTGATATCGAATTCAGTAAACCAAAATCATTTTGGCAGGGATCTTCTTTAAAGGTAGTATCATACTTTGGTAAGAAACCAAAACAGAAATGTCACAGATTTACGTATCAACTTACAGGGTATGAAGATGGTGGTGGTAGAAACATACAATTAAAATTGTCCGCCTGAAATTGTGTATTTGTCCAGGATTTATTGAAACAACGACCGAAAATCTTTTTGATCTTTTAAAAAATCAAAAATAAACTGAGAAAACACTTAAGAAATAATGTGGCCGTTTTTCACAGTTTTCTCAAAAAGTGGGCACCGCATGGGACCGAAATTTTCACAGATGCCTGTCTTGGTTATTCTTGCCTATGAATCTGTATTTCCTTGATAGAAACCAAAATATGATACTACTTTTAAAGGGTATTATTCTTGTTAGAGCTTCGGAGTGGATACGTTATTTCTCGCTGTGATGGGGGGGGGGGGGGGGCGAGTCATCTTGCAGGCAGGCTTCCGCGCCGGCAAGTGGTTGTGAGAGGTGAACCTCACCGAACAGTTTAAAGTTGAGGAGGCTTCATGGATACGCGGTTTACGGTTATTTTCCTCGAAAACAATTTTTGACTTTGAAAATAAAAACCTGAATAACAGTTGGTTGTAGAGAGCGCGGTGCATGGGGGTCATTACCTCTTGCATTCGCGCCGTACGTGAGCTGCATGTTTTCCCAAAAAAACAGCTCAATATTTATACATGCAACTCAGAGCAACTAAGTACATGAGATACAGAAGGAAAGCATCGGTAGCATAAAAGCCACTTTTCTGGCAGTTTCTCACCCCTATGAAATTATATCATGATTTAAAGATGAATGTTATTTCTTCTTGTCGATTGCCTGGAACTGGTTGCCAGTAAATTGCCTCATGTGACATTGGCCCTTAAAGAAATATCATGCTCTGTTTTTGTTAAAGAAATACAGATCCATGGGCAGAAATATCAAGACAGATACATTAACAGTCATTTGTGAAAATTTCAGTACAATACGGTGCCCACTTTTTGAGAAAACAGTGAAAAACGGCCACAGTAATTTTTCTTCACCTTTATTGTTTGTCTTTAAAAGATCAAAATTGTTTGAGGTCATTGGTTTGACTCTTTTCTGGATAAATACAGCATTATACATGTAGAAAAACAATTAACGGTATATTTCTACCCCCCTTTATGTCATGTGTTCCCTTCAAGTAGAATAGTAAGATATGCATGCAAAAACACCACACAATATACAGAGGATATGGACCCTTTGTTAAATGTCAGTCACCATGGAAAACCTGCTTCCAGTGAGGAACACTGAGTCACTGAATGCGAAATAGAATGGAAATACCAGCTACACTATTTTATCACTGGAAAGAGTGGATTTTTGCTTTCAAAAGCTAGATGTGAATGATTTTTTATTTTTATTTTATTACTAATGGGCCCTATTATGTTTTTGCTTATTCCTTTTTTTTCTTTTTCTTTTTTATTTATTGGGGGTCCCGAAATTTGGGAATTATGTTACAATTTCGAAATTTCATTCATTTTTTTAATATTTTAATCCTAATTCCACTTCAATTTGTCAAAAGCCAGGCCAATATATTTGTGAACAATATACACCTGTTTGTTGACTATAGTAGAATGGTTCCTTCTGACTGTTTACAACATACATTTTATAGAGTTCAATTAAAATAACTCTACGATGCATGTATATTAACCTGCTGCATGAAAATTATACTGAACATACTGACATTCTGAAATAGATATTGACAGTCAATTTAAGTCAATCCGAAATAGGTGCCTGTTGGGCCCAAATGCTTTCATTTAGCCTATTGCTCACTCGAACAAAGGTAAATAGGAATCTTGATTCTAATATTAATATTGTACCCAACATTGTGGTATGCTGCACGAAGCTAGGCACATCTCCACTACACGCCGCACAATGAGTGCGCAGCCACGCCAAGGCAGGAACGCGCGCGCGCTCATAAAACCACAACAAAAGAATACAAAGACTTTTTGTCGATATAATTATGATAAAAGAATGTTTAATACAGCACGTGTTATGAGCCATTTTCGAAGCCTACTCGTACATGTCTACAAACATCATCATGTCTTTGAATTTCAACCAACTGCAAGAAAAAGAGAAGCACTGTTCGTCCCCCGTGCGGGATTGTAAGTTCGTCATTTACTGCTCATTTTTTTTTTTTTTTCAAGTTTTGGTGTCATTTCTTTCAAACTGGTACATCCATTATTTGGAGAAAAAAACACAGAGAAGCAAATGGTGCTACCGGTGACCATCAAAAGTTCAACCTTTTTGTGTCATCTTACCAGATTTTATATCATGTCAATATGCCCATCTTAAACTCTGCTCTTTCTTTTTGTTTATGTTTCAATAATGACGAATCATAGTAAGATTTATTCTCTTTAAGACTTGGACCTTATGAAGTTTTATGAAGTAAGCCCTAATTTTTATTTCATTTTAATTAATGAAGCGTTCATGATTTGTTCTCATAGGAATTCTGAGTGTGGCAATGAAATTGAATTCTATAGCGGTTTATCTTGGAATGTCTGTTGATTTCCTGCATGCAGGCGCGGTTCTACGGGGGGGGGCTAGGGGGGGCTGTAGCCCCCAAAAATTGTGTCTAGCCCCCCCAAAAAAATGCAAGTGAAAAAAAAAAAATCTTAAATATACTGGATTTTTTCAGTTATTAAGCGCCAATTACATAAAAAAAAACGCGTTGTGTGGGCTATAATGTGCATGTTTTTCGACCCCTAATAAGACATAGCAGAAGCGAGTGTTAGAAGAACCCAAAATATTGGGTCTTCTAGCCCCCCCAAAAAATAATGGCTCTTCTAGTCCCCCAAAAATTTTGACTCTAGAACCGCGCCTGCCTGCATGTGATGACACCGGGCATGGCTGGAATACAGACAACTGAACATTTGATCTGACCAATCATTTTACCCATAATCCAAGATTGATGTCTCCATCCAACTTCCGGTTGCCCCCTAAACTGTTGACCTTTTCAGATGACCCCTTGCAGTGGACAATGCCGCCGGTCAGTCCACACCAGACCAGGAATATTGATGCAAAGCAAACTTTCCAGGAGACCAAACTTCAGTCCTAAAATATCAATTTTCCTCACCACCGGAAGGTGACCTTCTGTCACCGAAAAGTTCAAACTTCATGTCACAAGACGGAACATTTATGCCAGTCGAAGGTGACTTGAGTTCCTCTGAATGCGTGTTAATGACACCGCAGGGGTACGTGATGACATCAGAAGGTCACTTGATGTCACCAGAAGTTCACTTGAAAGCACCGGAGGGTCACTTGATATCATCAGATGGTCACTTGATGTCATCAGAATGTCACTTGATGTCACCAGAAGTGCAGAGTGCTTGACCTCAGATGGACCATCTTGCCACGAAGACGAAGGCGAGCCCATTTCACCGAAAGGTCAGATCATATCACCGGAAGACGACATCACGTCACCGGAAGTTCATCTGATATCACCACAAGATACGAGCCCACCACCGGAAGTCAAAGATAATTCACAGGACATCCCGTCACAGGGGAGTTGTGATTCCACTCCTGTACGGGACAGGAGTGCCAAATCTCTCGGTCACAGCTACGATGGAGATGCTATTTCTCTGTACTCTGACACCAAATTCAACACAATTAAGAGGATGTTAGGGATGAGGACGAGGAAGATGATGAAGTTTCTTATTTGTCGGACAGCTCTAGCTCTTCATCCAAGCTCAGTTCAAGTTATTCCAGTCGTGAGTCCTCGATCAGTCACATCGATAGAGGGCGCTCGTGCAGCGAAAACAGCCAAGATAGTTCCTCCGTCGTGTTGTCCAGGAGACGACATAGGAGGAAACTATCTTTCTCGAGCCTGTCATCCCCAGATCTTCCGGAGGGCACGGAATATTTCAAAGATTTCCCCATGTGAGGCGGGAGGCATTCACTGACCAACAGCCAGTAGTCTGATGAGGTTTCCAGTTTGATGAAAGAACCTCAAAATGTCCCAAATTTTGTCACCTCGTTCAAACCAATCCGATCGTCGACCGAAAGTCAAATGGTTTCCTATCGACCAATCCATGCCAGGTTACGTCCAGCCCCTGTTTTCCGAGGATGGGAGGAAAGATATCAGCAGCAGCCTGATGATCAGACCACGATAAGCCCTCCCTACTCATCAAGAGACGAGACGCTCCCCGATGCATCCGAGAGAGACCCCTCAGATATGAACTGGGATGACTTCGAGACTTGCAGAGATTACTTTGGCTGGACACCTGTGAGAAAGAAGACATTGACTCAATTTTACCCCCCTGGTGCAGTCTCAAGGAAGGCAGGTCAGTGTATACAGGGATCAAGACGAGGCTCATTCAGAGCAAGAGCGTCAAAGCCGTACCAAGCCCAGACAAGACAGCCTGAAGATACCCCGACAAAACAGCCTGAAGATTGTCAGCAGAAGTCCTACGAGGCAGAATGGCCATCATTACCCCAGCGTCCATCACCAAACATTCCCACTAACAAGACACAGTATCTTGATGACCCAGCAATCGTTTCTATGGGTGACGTTGTTACCAATGAAACGGATCCAACTAGCAACAGTCGACAAACGATCAGTGATGAAGTACAAAATCAATCTTTATGAAAAATTAACAGTAGATCCTAACTACTGTTTGCTTTTCCATAAATCACTGTATTATTTGTAGGATGAAGTTCCTAGAAGTGTGGGCCCCAGGGCACAGACAGTACGAAACATCCAAATTGAAGACGAAACTGTCTCCATCCAAGTGGCTTTGTGGAACGCACACAGTAAAAGTCCAGTGAAATCGGGAGATCGCCTCAAAATATCACGTCTCCCCAAAGCACAAGTTCCTTCAGCAGATGAATTTGTCTTCTTCCAACAAAACACATATTGACGTTAGTATTGTTACTGTTATACCATCTAATATCATATGTAGCTTAGATGTTGTAGACTGTGCATACATGTACATGTAAAATGTTTGTGCTTTGTATACTTATTATAGATCATCCCAGAGGACATGAAAGAGCTGGACGTTGAAATCATAACTGTCGAAGACAACACGGAGAGCTCCATCTTGTTGATGTGTCAACTGGACGACAGCATTCGTACTCTCAACATGCCAAATGCGCTTGTTGTGAAAGCCCACAGCTTGCTCACAAATACTCAACGCACTTAAAACTCAGAACACGTTCCCATTTGTTGTGCAGTCAAATAACATAATTCGCCTTGTTGGTGGTGACAAATCCAAATCATCCGCCATGAACAGTGACCTGAAAGATGCCAACAAAGAAGTGTCAAAGTCATAAACTTATTAGAAATTGACAAAGTTTATTTGAAGTTTTCACACAAAGTGCCATGTTTGTTTTAAAATTGAAGTTAACTTTGTTAGGCATTCTGTATGATGTGTTACTGTTCCTATCTAAAAACAACATTTTACTGACAGATAAGTTACCAACTTTATTTATCTTAAAAATGAAATGGTACAACCTTAGTACAGTATAAGTAATGTTAAATAACTCCATATATTTCTTCATGTGTCATATAATAACCCCTCGCGGATCCAGGGGTGGGCCGCGGGGGCACGTGCCCCCCGGTCAAATTTGACGAGAGAAAAAAAAAATTGTGCCCCGGTAAAATTTGACGAAATAAAAAATAAAAGGAGAAAGAAGGGGAAGGGGAAGGGGCAGAAAATCACCATTCTTCAGTTCATTCTGTCGGCCACAAAAAAAAAACTGACAACAGGCAAAATAATGTCTCGGCTCGCTTTTTTTTTGCCAGTGCGCACAGTAACAAAAACTCCAATTCACTGTGCATGTGCAACAGACATGGTGGATTAAACACGAAGCAGAGTACGGTATGGATGGGCGGCACAGTCCGATCACTTTATAAGCAGTGATCCCAACATTACTGGTATTTTCCTTCCTCCATGGTAATGCTAAGTATCACTCACTTAAAAAAATGCTTGGAGTTTGGAGGGCCTGACGTGTTTCGATCCTTTTTTGAAGTCTTTATCTTTATAGCCTTCGATAAAGATTCTGCTAGGATTGAAACGCGTCAGGCCCTCCAAACTCCAAGCATTTTATAAATTTCAGGTAATATTTTTGGCCGATGAGCAGTTTGCAGCAGTTTAATTACTATACTGTCTTGTTTTGACTTTAAAAAAAAGAAAAGAAAGACAGCACCATCGGGTGACCAGTCGGTGGCTGTAGTATGAACCGCGGCCTTAAATTTACCATGAATTTAGATCCTCAGATTATCATTGTTATAGATTAAAAGAATCTTGAATTAGCTTTCAAACTTCAGATCACCTAGTTTTCACATTCCCATTAAATAATAAATAATGATATAAATATAATAAATAATACTTTTTTATAACCATAAAAACGTAGCCTAAATGGACACTGTTCTTATTTTTTAAAGAAAGTCTGAGACTTCGTTCTGGACGACAGTGACTGCATTTTCAGTGTCCTTAGAAACATTCAAGTCAGATCTGAAGTCCCATAATGTTCTCACTTTATTTTTGTTAGATTGTATGTTTTTGCATCCTTCTCCCTAAGTTTCCATCTTTCATCTTTTCTTTTCCCTCTGCGCCTATGAATAGTTCTTCTAGATATACGGCGCATTATAAATGTTTTATATATTTATTATTTATTATCATGTACACAAATGTCTCGTCTTTATGTCTGGATTTCATTTAGATTTTCGTGGAAATTCCATGTTTATTGAAAAAGGCAATTCATTTGAATTATTAGAAATGAAACATTTTCAAAATGTCGACTACACAGCTTTCTACGGAAGCCCATTAGTGTCAGGTGAATATATTTTTATTTGACATCAGGTGTAATTATTATCAAGTTTCGTGGTTGCGTAAAAACATTTCTTTGCCTGGAGTGTGAATGTTTTTTGTAGCGGCCGCCAGATAAGTGGTACACAAAATAATATATTTATTTCATATTACTTAATATTGTTCAAAGAAACTTTATGGCGGAATGATAAGGCCCTATTTCCTTTTGATAATGAAAACGGTATGAAAACTAATTTGCCATCCCAAAATATAAAAATCCTTTGGCTAAATGTCTCTAAAATCTTAAATTAAGAATAAAAAGACAAAAAATCCATCCTATTTCCATGGCAAAAAGCTATCAAAGCTGGTCCAGTTCTATCACCGTGGAAATATCAGATTAATTGTCCATTCCAAACTGTTATGACGATAGTGGCTACTCATGGTAGTTATACATTTTGTAAATGAAGTGGGCCCTAGCTAACGAAACAAAATCAAACTTCATTGTTCCAATATTTGCTGATGAGTGGTGGCTATAGGGGATGACGTGTATTAATCCATTCATCAACAGATCAGACAGCCAACTATAGAGGGCGGTGTCTGACATGGGATTAGATCCTAGACGAAACCTATGGGTTATTTATGTCTGTGGATTAGATGGATAACATGTTTAACAGTTTCATAAACATGAATATTATTGGAAAACCTTTATAAGGTCGTATAAAGTATTTCCCGTTTCCCCTTCCTACAGCCCAACGCCCTCTGATATTTGACGCATTAATAATCAATGAGCACCTACAGAATAACCAGTTCATTATCAAGCACTTAGATTAAAACAAGAGTATGGCAGTTAGCCAGTAAAATATGTGTAAATATGAAAGACAAACAGTCAAGAAATAAAAGGTTTATATTTTTCCTGTTTTATTTATTAAACATAAAGCTTTTACAGCGAGCTTAAAATGTGTACTCATGATTGTCATTTCTTTGTCTGTACTTCATTTTATATAAAATTAGCAATCTTTACCATGACCCATAACTTTTCAAGAACTCAGTGTAATAAATTTGGGGGGCCAGTGATGATAAATGATTTCAATTGGCAAAACATCCTCCCGAACTTTGGTCTTCCTGAACTTAGGTCTTCTGACAGTTTGTAAATTGATGTTTGTTAATTGCCAAAACAAAAGCCAAATCTATATCTGAGGCCAATGTTTAACCTGAAGAAAGTGAACACACCTGCAAACACACAAACCCAACATCAATCCTAGCAACAAATAAAGCTCTAAAGGTAATATCATACTTTGGTTTTTATCAAAGAAATAGAGACTCATGGGCAAAAATATCAAAACAGATACAGCAACAGTAATCTGTGAAAATTTCAGTCCCATACAGTGCCAACGTTTTGAGAAAAGAGTGAAAAACTGCCACGGTATATCTCTTAAGTCTTTTCTCTTTTATTTGTCATCTTTTAAAAGATCAAACGGTTTTTCGGTCATTGTTTTACTAATTTCTAGATAAATACACCACTTCAGGCAGAACAACTTTAACAGTATCTTTCTACCATCACCATCTTCATACCCTGTAAGTTATAGGTAAATCGGTTTAAATTTCTGTTTTGATTTCTTACCAAAGTATGATACTACCTTTAAAGGCCCTTGCTATAAAGGACCAAAGGTTGGTTTTGGTAATCAAGTGACGACCCAACAAAGGACATTCAACTTGCAGTCCCACTTTCAGACATCAAAATGACTGAATGCATCAATCACAATAAAAAAATAAAACAACATTGACAAACACAGTTCATTGGTACAATTTACTATTCATCATTTATTTGTTATCAGTAATATATTAGTTTTTATTAAAAACAGTCTGCAACATGACTTTATATATATTAACAAATTATGAAGATGTCACTTATGAAATACTGATCATGGCACAGATTTACACAACATAAGGAAAATAAATTTAATTTTAGCAAAAACTCTGAACACTAACTGAAAAAAAATCAGCAAAGTGGAATTGGATATATTATATATAACAAATTATAAAGATGTCCTGATCATGGCACAGATTTACACAACATGATGAGGAGAATCAATTTAATTTTAGTAAAATCTCTGGGAAGTAACCGAAAATGTTAAAAACAGCAAAAATCCCGAAGTGGAATTCGTAAAATTTTAAATTACCGAACATTGGAATGTTAGGCAGGATCTTTCTTTGTGACACATTGGTTGACCCCTGTGACCTCTACTTCCGGTCAAACAGGAAGTAGTGCCTCATCTAAAAGTGGTAAGAGCTAGGATCATGATTATTTCACCAAATGTCAATATTAGAGAAGGACTTTCTTTGTGACACATTGCTTGACCTCTGTGACCTCCACTTCCGGTCAAACAGGAAGTAGCTCCTCATTTAAAATTGGTAAGAGGTAGGATCATGATTCGTTCACCAAATATCACTGTTAGGCAGGGTTGTTCTTTGTGACTCATTGCTTGACCTCTGTGACCTCTACTTCCGGTCAAAGAGAAAGTAGCTCCTCATTTAAAATTAATAAGGGCTAGGATCATGATTCTTTCACTAAAAGTGAATGCTAGGCAAGGTCTTTCTTTGTGACACATTGGTTAACCTCTGTGACCTCTACTCCCGGTCAAACAAGAAGTAGCTCCTCAAGGTACGAGCTGGGATCATAATTCTTTTACCAACAGGCAATGTTAGGGAAAGGCGTTCTTATTGACAGAATTCTTATTTATAAGCAATTTGTTTCATTATGCGGAAAAGCCATATGTGCTGTTTTCAACAGCCATAACCTCTAGTTATATTTGATTTTATATGTCAAGGATAGTGCCTGTCTATTTTATTTTGAATATGTTATGATTTCTATCCGCCGCGATATTGAATTCAATTCACCCCGCTGATGCCAGCGTGGTGCTCAGACCAAATTTCAAGAGTGTTACATTATTTGAAAATCACATTAACCACACTCAAGCAACATACCACAATAATTTAAAGTAGAAAAAGAAGCTGTAAGTTCCAGATTGCACTGATGCTTAAAATATAAAAATTCACATAAATATACTATGAAGCAATATTGCACATACATCAAAAACTTTGAAAACTGACAGGAGTGGGAACTGCGAGGGGAGAAGGAGGTGGGGGTTAGGGTAGTGGAGGCGGAGACATGGGGAACGGAGGGGAGGGTGGGAAGGAAAAGGGGACACAAAGAACTAAGTTTCATAAAGTAAAAAAAAAACAAATCTGGACATCAAAGGTATATGAGGTAAAAAGGTTAATCATTCAATAAGTAAATGTAATATGGAGTCGGACTCTTTGTAAATCGAGTGGTCCTACAAGGTAATAATGAGATTTAGTTTGTTCTACGTAAATTGTAAATTCCTACAATGAATATTTTTCCTTAGACCTTTTAAGACCTTTTGTCTGACTACAATTGGACAATGTTTGTGCAAATTTACAACAGTGAATATGCCTACGATTGGAGAGGGTGGTAACTCCACACTCATTAATTGCATCTTTGTATGAGTTGTAATTTTTACCCAACATTATCTTACAGGCTCTCTTTTGCACCTTATCTAAAGTTTGAATCTGAGCACCAGTAATCGTGCAATTCCACACAACATCCCCTAGACTATGGGACGAGTCCGTTTTTTCGCTTCGTTCGTGGTCTCCGTCGAGGGAGGGCATGTAAACTTCACTGTCGACTGAAAATATTATTCCATACAAAATAAAGGGTTGTTCCCCCTGCAAAATACTGGCACAATAACGAGAATTTCGAGAAAACATGCGACCGTTTTCGAGAAAATACGATTCTTGGTCGAGCCAAAATTTGGACCAATCGAGGGTTGGTTTATATTTGAGAAAAATTTCCTCCAATTAGCACCCTCGTATTAAAGCTCACTCGGACTCCATCTCGCGCGGAATCCAACATGGCGGGTTACAAAAAGAACGTCGGCGAAAAGCCTCGCAAACCTTGCTTTTTGCATTGCGATCCGAGCGCAAAAGGCGTTGCAACACCCTTCTCAGAACATAGCTGGGCACGTTTTCTGGAGTGTGTGGACACATTAATGGAAGGTTCTGCGAGGCACACAGTCTGCAATAGCGAGAGAGTTTGAGTCCAAAATGTTAACAAACATGACGAGTCTGACCGGCTTAGCATAGCCTAGGCCATAGAAGGGCAGCTAGAGGGGGACCGCGAGCAGGCCACTGAACATGCCGAACATCGCTGGATATCATCGTTCCTTTTACGCTCGCTTCACCAACAAGTAGGGGGCCTACAAGCTGCAGAGGGAGAAGGCTGCCGAGGAGAGACGGCAAGAAAAATTCCCTGAAACTGGTATGAGATCACTTAAATAGTTTATTTTGTTGTTCAACACAATGATGCATGACAAAATTAGGCCAAGCATCGTTGACATTGTCATTGATGTGAATTTGAGTGTTGTGCGTTTGTAAAAATAAAGTTAATCATCATTCATGATCGTCGTGTTTATCATCAATTAAGTTGTATTTGTTTATCATGTTAAGCATGGAATGTTGTGGATAGTCATAGCTTTGTTAAATTGTTGTTACCAAAATTGGACTGCAACTGCAAGGAAAATACATAATTTTATATTTAATGTTCATGGAGATAAATCGTCATGCCAATTGTTACCTGAATTGGAATATTGTAAGCTTTGTCCTTCCAAACTCCATCTACATAAATATTTGCAATCCATGATATGTTAAAAGCTAATCGGGACCCACTTTTCATTTTTCTTTTCTTTTCTTTTTCTCCACTCATAGCACTGACTTCTCATGCAGTGGCTGATGATGACACGAGGCACGTGCAGTGATGAGGACAGTCCACCAACGAATCGTGGGAGTACAAGAACAAATTAAGCTTAGAATTTGACGTGCTGTGTTGCATTAGATTGTTTTCCTGTACGTAGTAATATACCAGCAATATTGAAACTGAGCATGACATTCATTTACGTAAATTACGCATACCATGTGCATGAGAGTACATGTATTCACAAACTGTAGTGTACATGTACCTTAACATGCTCAATAACAAGTAATGGTTTTGGTTTACATAACATGTACATGTTTCGAAAGAAGGTAGGTTTGCGGTGACACCGTGTAATCTTTTCTGTGATAGTGTGTGGTTCTGAGAAGAACCGGTGGTATAATCTCGACGTTTCAAACAGTGTGCTGTGTTCGTCCTCGGGTTCGTCCTCAGGAGAGTGTCGCTCTCCTGAGGACAAACAGAGCACACTGATCGGAACGTCGAGATAACTTCCACCGGTTCTTCTCAGAACCACACACTCTCGCAGAAGAGATTACATGGTGTCACCGCAAACCTACCTTCTTTTAGTATAAATGTACATGTGTACTTAAATGGGTTTGTGTATCTGCAGCTTTTTCGTGATACTTCTCCAGGTAGAACTTTGCCTCCATAATTAGTTGCAGTCCATCACTTCTTGGCAGTCTTTAGAATGGGATTGTTTTACTGCAAATGTAAAACATGCCTGTTTCAAAGTGTTGTTACTGGGATGCTTGTAACAAAATTTAAATAAATACAGTAGTTTCAAAGTTTTTGAAAAGCTGCAGATTTATCAGGTTTTCTGATTAATAAAAATTGAACATTTATAGGACCTTACAGTAGTGTGATGTGTGTATTGAAATATTGTATTTCAGTTCACTGAGTATATGGAACTTTGAATGATGCCTTTATAATTTAAGTTATGCCACCATCACTCATTGGCAGATTGCAGAATTGAGTTTTACAGCCAACTGACATGGCTGTGGTGCATATTATTTTGAAGCTACGTAAAATGGTACGGTTTAAAACTAACGTACATTTTTGAATGAAAAGGTTAAAAGACTTCACAGTTTCATCACAGGGAATGATTACACCCTTCAGCTCTGTGCACATATAATGCACATCTACCTTGGAAGTTTAGTTTGAACATATTTGTATTATTGTACACTCAAGCATACATAACTTGAATAATGCCATCATACTCATAAAGGTTTTATTTCTGTACATTGTTGTCTTGTACTTATTAATGGGACAATAATTGTTTTATAGTAGAAATCAGTACAATACTTGGTTTGTTTGTTAAGTAAGGGGGATTATTTTGACACCTTATACCCAATTTCATGAAAGTGGGGTACATGTTTGAGACCTTGCACCATATGTACATACGTACATATTTTCTATCATTAATTATGTCAACGTTGTACATGTTTTGTTTTACTATGCTTGAGTACGTGTCATATAGAACTTGTGTTCACATTAGTTATGATCGGCCAGTCCTTAGCAGGTTGAAAAATTCTGTCATATTAGTGAACACAGGTATCATAAGACAAATATCTAGGACAGTTACCTTCATTGCCGCTGTAAAGTATAGCCTTGATAGTTTGTTAAAGGGATGGTACAGAATTGGTTTTTGCGACAAAACCGTTGCTGACAGTGAAAGCACATTATGTAATACATCATATACCTTAACTGACAAACCTGTAGAAGTTTGAGGTCAATCAGTTATCTGGGTCACGAGACTAAGTGAAAACCCGTGTACAGAGAACTGTACACATTTCAATGAATGAATAAAACGCTTCGAAGCGATTTATTCCGATCGGAAAATAGTTTCATTTATTTCTCAACGAATATGGCATTTCAGACAAAAACATTTCATGGGATGTTTTCTCCTATCATCACCATTATACTGTGTAAGTTTTTTGTGAATCTGTGGTCATGAAGTGTATTTTGTCTTACCAATTCTGTACCATCCCTTTAATAGTGGTTTTTTTTCATGTGCACTCAACAAGCACTGAGTATACAGTTCTCATTCAAATCAATGAAGGGCAAATTTAATTTGCACATTGTACATCATAACATTTATGGATATATGTCTTTTGATTAGTAGATTAATAATGCTGCTTCACTCCTTCTGTCAACATTTGTGATCACATCTTCATTATTGTATAAGAAAACTTTGGTTATTTCTTATAAATTTCGGGTCATTATTTTGGCTGCTGAGCATGTATGCAGCAGTTTATTACTTTAAATAGCTTAGGCAGCTGTAAGAATATGTATACAGCACTATCATAAACTCCACGAACATTTTGCTTTCTTAAACCTTTGCATCTAAACTAAATACAATCAGCAGAGTGTACGTATCTCATGAACGTTCCATGTTTCAAGCAGTAATACAGTGGAGTCCTATATAATTATTCAATGTACACAACTTAAAATCGGTTTCAAGCCTGACGCACACGAGAGCTATATGTAGAGGCCGTTTGTTCAGCACGTAGCTCATCGTGTGCGGCCAATTGTTGCCGCATTTTTTGCATCAAGAGATCGCGACCGGAGGCAAATATCCAACGTGTTTGATATTGTGTCGCCTCGCGAGTAAGGAATATCACCCTGTCCGCCGGTTGTAAGAATCGGGCTGAGCTGGTTATATTCAACTAGCCAATATAAAAGCAGGACGTGTTCGTTCCAATCACGTGATATCAAAGGGTGCAGTACCTGATGGCAGACGAAACGGTAAAATTCGCCCCTAGTCGCAATTTTACTTCAATCGCAAGAATGATGGAAATGCTAAAAAAAATCGGGCTGGTTAATTCTGACGGGGTCGGGCACAGGGGCATATCTGGGTATTCTCTGGGCATTTAATGGATTATAATACATCTAATCTTTGCTCATGTTATTATTATTGAATAGATAGAGAGTCTATCCGTTCAATTCTAGCCATGGTTGTCCCCTCAATCACCAATCAAGATACAAACATACGACAAAAACTGCCAATCATTTATAAGCCTTCTAACCTCATATTGAACTATGCACAGAAATATTAACAATAAATGACTGTAAGATCTTAACCACAGTTTATCACAGATTCTAGCCCGTTTAGAAGCCGATAGTTAGACTGTGGAGTTACGGGTCTACCATGAGGCACGTGCCCGGCTTGCACCCCGCGGAGATTTGCTGAGCAAGGCTTAACAAATTCCGAGTCACTTCACCGTGAAAATACACATTATATTACATGGGTAACGTATTGTTCAATTCGTATAGATCGCATGCCTCAATGAAGTCAATAACCTCATTCAAGGCTAGATTGTGCTTTGTATTCACGACCCCCTATTGCTATACATTCATCATGAAAATGCGTACAATTCAATATAAAAACTGCCGACTTATCCTTGTATGGTTGGCAACAATGTGCAATAATCGAAGGTTTTTGTATTCTCTTTCATTTTATTCTTACTTTTTCGGAAACTTTTGAATCTTTTTAGAGTCATCAAGAATATATAAAGTTCGTCAAAAATCCATCTGGTCTGGTAATAATCACAATCACAATCACAATCACAAACTGAAGCAAATGTTTCAGTTATAGATATATTCAAGAGCAAATAACTTACACATTACCAAATTATTTTTGCTTGTTTTTCCCGCTATACGGTAAACATGCAGCATTCAGAGAATCCGTATTCCTTTACATACGGGATACGAATGTACTATAGAATCGATTCCAAAAATGATGTGCAAACGGGCGTTCGCTCAAGTAACCGTGATTCTATGGGTTCTTGATACTTGTTTAAAAGGTGTGAGTGCCAGACAATATATTGGATGCTGACATGACATGGACGTATGATAACTTAGCCATCAACCATTTAGACGTTGCTTAATCTATTGATTAACATCCTTATTACAAACATGGTATATATTGCATCAGTCCCAGACTCCCAGGCAGAACATTGGAATTAATAAAAATAAAATAGTGACCGACACCTTGAACTATTTTTTACTTGAGCGTAATTCAGCAATTTGTAAGCAATTCATGACGATACCCGTTTGTCTGTATCCTTCGAAGCATGCAGACAAACGAATCAGAAACATTTTTAATTCGTCTGAAAGATTATCAAACAAACTACTCTACAAAACCTGATAACCGAGTAACATTGGGACGATTACTTGGCTAAACGTTCAAATAACCGGAATTGTAATATCCGTAAGGTTAAAAAAATTGATAGCAGAAAAACCGAAACCAAAAAAATGAAACCTTCCACTCGATTTGGAAGACACATAAATAAGCAATATTTCTGAAAGTGCGGACTCTTGAATACATTATTTCAAGATTAACGCGGCAATGACTTCTATTCTGATTGGAGAGAGAAAAGACACATATAAATTCATGTGTGCCAAATGTTTTCTTTTACATTTACTACATTTTTGTACCGTTTATTTGAAAAACCTGCCTTTAAACTTTTAATCCATTAATTCATTTTCCGGTAGGTCTCAGTTGTATTTGAAAGTAGTTTTGGCGTTGAACGTGATCAGAAACTGATTCTTTACTTTGTAATTTAGAAATAACCCACTCGCAATATTATTAATCACTATGAAACCGTATGTAAGGTAGGCCTAATTGATGTAAGTTATAAAATAATTCATGTATGGCAATAATATTGCCCCAAACCTACGAACTACAGTCCAATCAGTAAAGAGAAGGTTTTATCGTAAACGTTGGGTGTATTCAATGTTTCCATGCAACAGTTTTAGAAACCTTGTTCCATTCAAAAAAGAAAAGTAACTTACCTTGATTTCTTGCTCATCGCAACTTACCTTGCGTGGTTCCTTGTTCATAACAACTTGCCTTGATTTCTTGTTCATCGCAACTTACCTTGTTTCTTTGCGGTTGGTGGCTTGCTTGGTTTCTTTCGGCAGCTTTGTCTGAAATTTGCAAATGCTCTTTCTCGGAGTGAGGCAGCATCATCACCGGGTTCAGCAGTAGTCAGGGCTCCACATGACTCTCCACGTACGTGTATGAGCAGCATGGTCGCCAAACACAGTGGTACGATGAAAACCCCAAAAGAATTCTGGATTCGCATCTTGGATCCAATCAGCCTCGCAGTTATGCGGGCAAGAGAAAATGTAATGACTGTGGGTCTGAGTTAATGCAACGATGAAACTAGAGTAGGAATGATTCTATACAGGCCTGTAAATTTGCTCTATTGTCTTTGTTCACCCGTCACAGGGGGAACAGTCGTCCAGTCACACGCTATCCAGGGGATTTGTAAGTACGGAAAAAAATCAAAGTGTCTCGATCATGAACAAACTCCAGACAGCCCGTCAGATTGTACGTCTATCCAAGAGCAGCTCCATCGGCGGTCTGGTTACACGGTCTCTAGGCGTTGCTATATATTGCACACACTGATCTATACAAACGATCACAAATACACGTGATTGCACCACGTGTATTTGCCTGTTATGGTATTCATGACGTATTATTGTCATAGTAACTGGCAATAATATTGAAATTCAGTTTTCAGTTTTTATCTCGAGGTTTATTTCAAAAGGCAAACAGCTATTTGTTTAAATCGGTTTGCCTTTATAAATCCTTTGCCGAATATTCCGTTGTTTTGGGTTTTTGTTCTTTTGTTTTTGGTTTTCTTCATTCCTTTTCCATTTTTTCAAATGTGTTCTCCTTTTTTTGTAGCTGGCTGGACTAAAGTGCATGTATTTATTGATTTAGGTTTAATCCACTGCCCTTGATATTTTTAGTTTTCATTTATGTAACCTGTATAACAGGAAAATTGTATTTTGGTGCGACTCCCTTCTCATATGAATTACGTGGGAGCTAACTGCATGATAATGTGTAATAATGGATTGCAGTTCAATGGAATTCCTCCCTAGCCCATGCACTGATCCAGTACTTTCTTATGTTAATTTCTGTTGGTTCCACATCATTAGTTTCTTATTACACTGTACCAGTATATAGAGGCATGAGGGTATATAAAGTGTGGAAGTATAATAAAGGGGCAGTTCCCCGTACAGATGCAGTGCAGTATACAGTTGAGTGTTAAGACTCTGTTTTTGTACATGATCGAACATTTAAACATTCCAGTAACATTTATGACATGATCTGTATAAGAAGAGAGTCTCTGTCCTGCTTGTCGATCTTCTAGAGCCTCTTGAATGAAATGTTTCTTGTAAAACGACTTCGACAGAAGGGTGACACCCGAGCCAGTATCTACCATCATTCGATGAGGAATATGGTTGATACTTACAGTACAGTACACTGGACGGCATTTAGACTCTGGGGTGTCCGTAGCAAGGACGTAGACATCGCTGTCATCACTCATGTAGTGGCGGTCATCTGGCGATGATTGTGATGTTGAAACTTGGCAAACACTCGTTTTCTTGTCTTTAGGCCCATTAGAACGGCAGCGGTGCGCGAAATGTCCGATTTTCTGGCAAATGTTGCACTTTCTGTCGCGGGCTGGACACGAACTATCATTGGCGAGATGAAACCTTGAACCACAGCGGTAGCATTCACGTGGACGCTGAAAAGAATGGCCTCTGTGCTCGACCCTGGAGTCGGTGTTCTCTCGCCCATGGCCTCTGCTCCTTGCTCCTGTTTTGTGGCCTCTAGTAGTAGTAGTAGCACTAGGTTTTCTCCTAACCTGATTGACGGACGACTGGCTGGTCTCCGCAAGCGCTTTGACATCTTTGTCAGCTTCTTCAATTGAACGGGCGATAGCTATGGCTTTTTGTAGTGTTAGGTCGGACTCCATCAAAAGTTTTTCTCTGGCTTTGATTGAGAGAGACTTCTCAACCAACTGATCTCTGATCATTTCCTCCACTGGGTCTTCCATGTCATCAAATCTGCAGTTCTTGCATAGGTCTCGTAAAGCCGCAATGTAGGTGTCTACCGACTCACTTGGTTGTTGGGCGCGCTGTCTGAATTTATGGCGAGCTGCCACAACATTGACATGCTTCTTGAAATGTCCCTCTAGGACGTGTACTGCTCTGCTGTATACGGTGCCATCAGCCGAAGTAGAACATGGCGGTAGGGAATTGTAAATTCGCTGTCCCTCAATTCCGAGACAGTGTAGAAGAATTGCCCTCTTTCTCTGTGCAGTGTAGGTATCTCCTCCTACTGCTGTTATGTATGTTTCAAATGCTGAAAACCATTGAGTCCAGGGGACATTTGGTTCTCCAGGTTCATCCAGAAATGCACGTGGTTCCCTAAGGGCCATCCTCGTCGCCATATGTTGTAGTGGAGGGTGTGGTCAATAACAGAGTCTTAACACTCAACTGTATACTGCACTGCATCTGTACGGGGAACTGCCCCTTTATTATACTTCCACACTTTATATACCCTCATGTCGGTAGACACCTACATTGCGGCTTTACGAGACCTATGCAAGAACTGCAGATTTGATGACATGGAAGACCCAGTGGAGGAAATGATCAGAGATCAGTTGGTTGAGAAGTCTCTCTCAATCAAAGCCAGAGAAAAACAGAGTTTCAATATCTGATGTGTATGTTGTTGATAATAATAAGAGTATCCTAGGTAGGGATCTGATAAATGCTCTGCAGATTAATGTAACTAATGTTGGTGATGTACTTACATGTAACACTGTGTCAGATGCAAGTAAAGGGGAACCAGCTGAGACAGCACACAAAGTGAAACTGCCTGATAACTTATCCCAGTTTAAGAGCATGTTTGTGTCAAGTGATAATGAAAGGCTGGATACAGTAAAACAGTTTGTTCATAAGGTGAAGGTCAATGAGAATGTTCAGCCAGTGCAACAGAAGTTACGTCGATTGCCATACTCTGTACGTACTAAAGTATCTCAGGAATTGAAGAAATTAGAGAACATGGGCATAATTGAGAAAATTGACACGTCCGAATGGATTTCGCCTATAGTAGTATCATGGAAAAAGAATGGTTCTATAAGAGTTTGTGTTGATTTGAGGCAAGTAAATAAAGCTGTTATTCCAGATCGTCACCCCCTCCCCAAGATTGATGAATTGATTTCAGAATTACGTGATGCCAAATACTTCTCGCAACTAGATCTGACATCGGCTTATCATCAAATGTTATTGCACCCAGATTCAAGAGGTCTCACTGCGTTCATAACACATGATGGAATATATCAATATCGTAGATTGTGTTTCGGGTTATCCTCAGCTCCATCCGCATTTCAGAAAATGCTAAGTACAATCTTGTCAGGTTTAAATGGTGTACAAAATTACCTTGATGATGTAATTGTATATGGGAGAACACGTGATGAACATGACCAAAATTTGCGTAATGTGCTAATGAAGCTTCAGTCATTCAGGATAACACTGAATATAGATAAGTGTGTATTTGCTCAACAATCAGTTGATTTTCTTGGTCACAAAGTCTCTGACAAAGGTGTTCAGATTGATGACAAGAAATGTCAAGCTTTGTATGACATGCCTGTACCACAGGAACCAAAATCATTGAAATCGTTTCTTGGTTTAGCTGGTTACTTTTCGCAGCATATTCCAAATTTTGCAGCAGTAGTTGAACCATTACGTCAGTTGGTCCGAAAGAAGAGTAAATTTGTCTGGT
The DNA here is from genome assembly GCA_963971285.1 of Astropecten irregularis. Taxonomy (NCBI): domain Eukaryota; kingdom Metazoa; phylum Echinodermata; class Asteroidea; order Paxillosida; family Astropectinidae; genus Astropecten; species Astropecten irregularis. Next base: position 6,211,425 of record OZ020263.1, on the reverse strand, counting down.
CATCTGAAGCTCAAAATTGTTTTGAGAAAGTTAAGGAACTAGTCAAAGATAACGTGGTATTGTCATTGTTTGATCCTGAATTAGAAACAGTTGTAACGACTGATGCATCCAATCAAGGATTAGGAGCAGTTCTTACCCAGTTGAAAAATGGAAAAGAAGTAATTGTATCTTGCGCATCTAGATCACTGTCAGACCATGAACAACGGTACTCAGTTGGAGAGAAAGAAGCTTTAGCATGTGTATGGGCTTGCAAAAAATGGCACACCTACTTGTGGGGAAGAAAGTTCCAATTACGCACAGACCACCAAGCATTGGTAACCTTACTTTCAAAGGGGTCTGATCGTGCCTCAATGAGAATTGCTAGATGGTCATGTCAATTGTTGAATTACAATTATGAAATGAAATTCAAAAAGGGTGAAGAGAATGTCATTGCAGATTCACTCTCAAGACTACCAATTACAGCTGATCAAAGTGAATGTGATATTGATGATGAGGTTATATGCCAAATAACACTGATTGATTTGTGAAAATCTGTTTCATTAAATGAATTGCAGACAATTACTAAACAAGATACAGTACTGTGTGAAGTGAAAAACTGTATTGAAGGAAAATGGCCATATGTGAAAGAAATACCTTCTGCTCTTAAACCATATTATTTGGTTAGGGATGAACTTACAGTGTGTAATGATGTAATTATGCGTGATAACAGGATTGTTGTTCCAAATGAATTGATGTCCAGATTTCTAAACTTGGCTCATGAAGGTCATCAAGGAATGACTAAAACAAAACAAAGGTTACGAGGGTTGTACTGGTGGCCATTAATGGATGCTCAAGTGGAATTATTAGTACAAAATTGTTCTGTATGTAAATGTAATGATAAATCTGCAAAATACAATATTGCTCCATTACAGCCTGTGCAATTCCCAGATGCAGCTTGGAAGAAGCTTGGAATTGATATTGTTGGTCCTTTTGAGTTAGCAACTCATGAATGCAAATATGCAATATGTTTGATTGATTATTACAGTAAATGGCCAGAGGTTAGTTTTGTATCAAGTGTTACTTCAACCAAAGTAATTGAGTTCCTTAAAACTGTGTTTTCAAGGGAAGGATTTCCTTCAGAGATTGTTTCTGATAATGGTGTACAGTTCAGGTCATTTGAGTTCCAAAACTATCTGAAAGCAAGAGGCATCAAACATAGTTTTGCATCAGTTAACTACCCCCAGGCAAATGGTGCAATTGAACGTTTCAATGGAGTTCTCAAAACGGTTGTACAGAATGCTATTAATTCAAACAAATCATGGAAAGAGTGTGTCCGTGAATATCTAGCCATATACCGATCTACTCCACAATGTACTACCAACCTGTCACCTTCATTCATGTTACATGGGAGACAAATGCGTACAAGATTGCATATAATTGATTATGACCACAAGGAATCTCATGGGGAAGAGAAATTAAGGAATGTTCGAGAAACTGTTGAAGCTAAGCAAAGGAAGTATAAGCAGTACTATGATTCTAAAAAGAATGTAAAACCTGTGATGTTCAATGTAGGTGATTGGGTTCGTGTGAGAAAACCAGGTCTTGTCACTAAAGGAATTAAGCGTTACTCTGACCCTGTACAAATTGTGAAGCGTATCAGTACATATACTTATATTTTGTCTGATGGAAAAACATGGAATGTAAGTAAACTGGTGAAATGTCAGAAACCAAGACCAGAATGTGAAGCTACTGGTATGAATAGGGAAAATGTCAATCTTGAAAATGTCAATCCTAAGTTGGAATCTTGTGTTCAAAATGAAGGAGTATGCCTTAGGCGAAGTTCCCGTCTAAGACAGCGTCCTAAGTATTTGGATGATTATGTTTCATAACCAAGATGGTTAATTAATTAATTTTGTAACACCTCAAAACAGTCACAAACTTTTATTTTAAAGAAAGGGGAAGATGTAATAATGGATTGCAGTTCAATGGAATTCCTCCCTAGCCCATGCACTGATCCAGTACTTTCTTATGTTAATTTCTGTTGGTTCCACATCATTAGTTTCTTATTACACTGTACCAGTATATAGAGGCATGAGGGTATATAAAGTGTGGAAGTATAATAAAGGGGCAGTTCCCCGTACAGATGCAGTGCAGTATACAGTTGAGTGTTAAGACTCTGTTATTGACCACACCCTCCACTACAACATAATGATTTGTTTCTTTTGATATGACTTGAACTACGTAGAGGATATGTAGAGGGTTTTGTGTGTGGTGATCTTGTTAGCACAGATCGAGTTCTTCGAACTGTTGACCTCTGCTGGGAGAAAAAAATTAGATTTGATGGAAAATCGGCGAGGATTTGAAATACTGACAATTCTTTGGTGTAACTAATAAGCCTGTTTGCAGTATTAGCAGAAACCCTTCTAGTCAATGCTAATCTAATATCATATAAGGTAATGCTCAAATACAAGCCACCTTGTCATAAGTTCACTCCAAAGGATTTTGTTTTTCATTTCAATTTTGCCCAAACACTCGTATTTTTGCGTTAAAATCGTTTAATATTGCAAATAACACTTTATTATGTGCTTATACGTGCAATACTACGCTTGGAATCTATTTCATGGAATCAGTAAGCAAGACTTTCGGCGCTTAATCGGTTAGCGAAGAATTTCTAGGCTAACCTTGTTTTCAATTTCCTACTAACTAACTGCCACGCGCATTCTGCACAAAGTCCTTGCTTAGCGTAACCGGAGAAATACAAAAGTATTGGTTTCATTTAATTAAATAACACTCGTTATCTCGGATCATCCGACTTTATTATGGAACCAGAAGACAGACAATACATCCAATAGGGAATTGTCTCATATGGAAATGGTAGGCCTATGCTCCCTGTGGAGGTGATGTATGGAGGACTATTGTTCAAAGTGAACCTTTACTAGCCCCTTTGTCCTACAAACTTCACCTTCACATAGGGCACCGTCAATCATACAGTTATATGGAATTAAAGTATTATGTATTTCGCTTTGTGTAATATATCCATGAGGTTCAATGATTATTGGATTAACCATATAGTACTTAATTGCATAACTTAAATGGAGTGATCGAGAATGTCTCATGGTTCATGATGAGCAATCCTGTTTTATTCCCGTGGACAAATCAGGCGCGGTTCTAGAGCCAAAGTTTTGGGGGGCTAGAAGAGCCTTTATTTTGGGTTCTTCTAACACTCGCTTCTGCTATGTCTTATTAGGGGTCGAAAAACATGCACATTATAGTCCAGTTACTGAAAAAACCGAGTATTTTCAAAAAACATTTTTTCACTTGCATTTTTTTTTTCGGGGGGGGAGCTAGACAAAATGTTGGGGGCGGGGAAGGGGGGGGCTACAGCTCCCCCCCCCCCAGCCCCCCCCCCCCCCCCCATTCCCCGTAGAACCGCGCCTGGGTCAAATGTTCCACTTCGAGGGAAATGTGACTTCACATTGCGTTTGGAGGTATCATGTGCTTTCCTATGCATGACCTGTGATGTTAATCTGCTATTAATATGCACGTATGTCTGTTCTAGTGCGGGAAAATGGCATCCGTGTTTTTATTCGGAGACTACAGAGACATGTTTAATTGTGATGTCGCTGGTTCTAGTTCTGGTAAAGAGTCGTTTGATGCTGGTAGCAAGGTGTCTGCTTTCTGATCCTTAATAACACTCTTTATCCAATCTGTCTTTTCATTTGACCCAAACATATTATTCGAAATATATCTTTTCTATTCATTTTCATTTATTGCATTTTATTTTGATTGTACATGTACTTCTATTATACGCTTCAGTTTGAAATAAATCATTCAATTATCATTGATTTTTCTTTTTTGCAATCTAAACGTGTTTCCTTTCATTTTTTAAATGTTTTAATTTTTAAGGTTTTATTTCTTTTTTATCGGGTGCGATTTCCACGGGATAAACCGTGCAATAGTGCAAAAGTATAGATAAGGAGGTGCCATCAATTAGCATGTATCTTAACCATAATTCTAAACGCATGTACACAAACTGCTGTTACTGCACTTCATGATCGTAACGGTATATTCATGAAACTTTTATAACAAGTACAGTTTAGCAATGATGTCATTGCCATCACTAAGATAAGTTGCAATGAATGACATTTAGTCGCCTGAAGAGGAGACGTTGAGACATTGGAGAAAACGTTAATTGAGACCTTAATTGCGAGAAGTGCGAACGATAATAAGTGTGAAAGTACGAACGATTCTTACATGGTGTTTCCGCAAACCGATCCACAATGAATGACATTATTTCACACAATCAATGCGAATGACTTTCTCCATTATTTTCATTTTCTGATTGAGTTCTAGATTGATTTCAATTTTTGATTGATCAATATTTTGTAAAAAAAAATGTCCAGTGTCATTTACGAAACGAATTTATATTGGATTAACAATTTTATATTAATCATTATGCACTCGCAGTAGTCATATCACACAGACAATATTTGTCAGGCTTTTTAAATACTACGAAGCGGCAATGCAAGTGACCATGATTAATCAATTCCTGTATAGAAGCACAGCACTGATCCGTTTCACTTCATTTCCTCTCAATGGAGTTCAGTCTGGGATTTATAAGTCACTGAGCTTTACCGTGAAAGCTGCAGTTGGGGACATTTTTTTTTCAAAAAGTCGGAGCTGTAAACGTGTTATCTCTGTGACGTGGTTTCAGCCTAGGTATAGCATTGTCTTTAAAATTCTCCAATTCTGTCTGGTACCTTGATAATGCATAGTTGTCTGAATCAGTGGATGATGCATTATGAATTGTACACAAGATGGGAAAATGACAAGTGATGTAAATCAAAGACAAAGCACAGTGTGTCATTTATCCCATCTGATGTACAATGTTTCTATGTGATATCGAATCCCTACGTCCACTGGGCCAACCCGTACTCCTCCATATGTCAATGCAGATATTACATGTTGATTATTTATGTTCCGATGTTTCATCATCTTCTTCATCAGACCTCCGATTTAACGACGACCAGTCTCATACACAGCATTTCAACCTGGTTGCCTGTCATAAGGTAAGATTTGTGGTGACACCATGTAATCTTCTCTGTGAGAGTGTCTGGTTCTTAGAAGAACTGATGGTTAACACTCGACGTTCCGAGCAGTTTAACGGTACTCTGTTCGTCTTCAGTAGGGTGACTGGTTGCCTGACTCGGAGGATGCTGGTTATAAGTGTTGTAGGAGATGCTAAGGTTGCACTGGAGTAGAACAGCTGGATTGAGATGGATCCGCTGAGCTACTGGGTAGGGCTACTGGGTGTTTTGTGCTGAGGAACTACATATTGGCCGTGGGTATAGAAGACCCATTGGCCTGTGGGTGTAATATGAATGGCCAGGGTGGTTGCCTCTTGTTGCCAGTCTTGTCCTTGGAGGGGGCAACTAATAATACCACTTGGAAATACCACACACTCAGACAACGAGTCGTGAACGAAGCTCCTTTCCTAACCGTCATCTACCTATGAATCCTTTGTAAGATTGTATCCGATATAAACACCCTCATCAGCTATTGATTAAACTAGAGTCCACATTGACAGAAAAAAACATTGACACATAAAACATTGGCAACGACATCAATAAACAAGTTGAAACTACAACATTTTCCTTGGTGCAATTTTTTTATTCACGAGCTATCGTCCAAGTGATAGTGATCATGGATTTATGTTTGCTTATCCAATATGTTATCAAAGTAAATCACTGTTGTTTTTTCCCCAACGGTAATAAATGGAAATGTAGTTTAATGAAATCCCATTGGAATTGGTATAGCCTTATTGTAATAGCAGGAGGCAGCATGTCGTAGGTTCGAATCCCACCTGTGCCAGCACATCGTTCTTATCGAGTGCACTCAAAAACGCATAATATGCAGTTATTACTCGGTTTGAAGTTGTATTTATTCAGAGGGTCAACAAAAGGTGACCTTCTGAGGGTTAATATCTCAGAGGGTCAACAAGAGGTGACCTTCTGAGGGTCAATATCTCAGAGGGTCAACAAGAGGTGACCTTCTGAGGGTCAATATCTCAGAGGGTCAACAAGAGGTGACCTTCTGAGGGTCAATATCTCAGAGGGTCAACAAGAGGTGACCTTCTGAGGGTCAATATCTCAGAGGGTCAACAAGAGGTGACCTTCTGAGGGTCAATATCTCAGTCCCACCCATGGATTACAATTCATGTAACTTGAAACAAAGCTTCTTTGTGTAATCGAACTGTTCCCACGGTTTATGTCCTCTTTTTGGAAAGTTTCTCAGATGAATGCTCGCTTCATTATCATTTTAAAATGTGCTTAAATCGTTAAACAATCATGACATGAAGTGCACAAATTACCAATATTAAAGTGTTAATTCAAAGCTAATTAAACACGCAGTGCGACAGAAGGTTCAGGCATTACATGTACATAGCTTCATCAGAGGGTATAATATTACAAGGTACCATTTCAGTTTGTTGCTTTTGAGTTAAGCAAAAATAATAATAATAATAATAATAATAATTGAGGGCCCAAAAAAGAGATGGTTTTTAACCTGATTTGTATTATTCCTTTCAAGTTAATGATGTCATTTTTCTATTATAAAACAAAGTTCCACCAAAGCGAACAAAGGTGTTTTTCTTTTTTGAAGCTTTCTGAATTCTTCCTATGATGCGCCGTTTCTCAAAATTGCAGCATTGGAAAAACTGCGCGTATCTTCAAAGATCCTGGGGATATAGCGGTATGTGAGTGGTTTATGGCTTCTGACGACTGCTAAACGAACAAATATAGTTGACAATTATAGGGACACCACCAACATACAGCTGGATAGCTCAGTAGGTAGAACACCGACCGGTGCGCTTTTCTGGGGTGGCAGGTTCGAATCCCGTCCAGTCAATTTTTCTGTGTTCACTCTTCAATGGCTTAAAAGTAACCTAGTCAGTTTTCATAATGATTATTTGATGATTAAGGTACAACGTTAAACACTTGATTGCACTTTGCCCCGTGAACCGAGATTCGATATATATAAATTTCGCGTGTTTCCTTCTGTCACACTGCAATGTATAGACTAACAAGTCTTCGGAAATATAATATATTCACAACTCATTAAAACACAAAGACACATTAAAGGTGACTAAATAGTAAATGTAAGTTGTGAATAAATTACAAATAGCACTTGTCTAAAACCTCATCTTCATGACCCTTTGCAGAATGATGTATTCTGACTTTTCTTTTCTTCCCAGCCTCAAAACATTCCATCTCGTTGCAATCAGAGCTTCCCAATCTTTTCTGTCTACCTTCGATGTTTTACTTTACTCTTGAATGTGCAAAGTAAAACATTATATACCATGTCAGTTTTCACCATGCTTTAGACAAAGTGATATTCATCTACATGTACTTAAGTGATTATAGATACAGATTAAAATTTACATCGCAAAATATATATATGATTTTTTTTTACATTCTGATAAGTCCGACCAAACAAAATGGAACCATTTCCTTTTCCCTCAGCTCAGTTTGTTATTCGGCAAAAATTTCAATAAATTTCATTTTCCTTTTGCTTTTCGATACTTCAGTTACTTATTGGACGCCGTCTCAGCGTCATCCTAATTTCACCTGTACGTCTTTCTGCATCTCCTTATCATTTTAGTACATTAATACATCTGAACACATTAGATTAAAAGGATTTTTTTTTTCTTTTTTCTTTTTTCTTTTTTTTTCTTTTTTCTTTTCCTTTTTCTTTTTTTTTTACTTTTTTTTCTGTTTATACATTTTTTTTTTCTCATTTTTAAAACTGTTTTTAACTTTACAATTTGAAAATTAAAACAAAGTCTCATTTTAAAATATTCCGGGAAAATAAGAAATGAAGTGAAATGTTACATTTTTTAAAAGAAAAAACCCAGCAACTGATAGATAAAGCTTAATAGCCTGTGAACTATTTTCAGATGGCGATAAAATCGTTGATTTTTTTATCGCTCGTGATTTTGTTTTTAAATACTGGTTTATCTCATGTTCTGGAGATGAATTTAGAATTTACGTTTCCCATGATTTGAATTAATTTCCACCATATATTCAAAGAGATGATGAATTCACTTGTAATATAATAATTACAGAAAATCGTGTTTCGATATCGATATTAAGAATCAAACGTATCTATTTGATGACCGCACGCCAGATTGACTACCATGCTAAGCTCTGCCAGTAAACCTGAGTATGTGTGTCTCTGAGCTAAGCATTGATAAAGTACATTATTGTTACAGTTACATTGATGTCAGGTTGATGACCGACATGAAGAAGAAGAGAATTATAAATGATGACAGAGTCATGGATATATTGAGCAATATATCAGTTACCAACAGGTGATAATAAATCTTAATCTATAATCTGAAACAAAACACTTCAAGTCACGAATATCAATACACGAATAAAAAACAAATCTACGCAATTGTATAATTGCAGATCTAGGTAGCTTCATTTGCTGAATAGGAATGTTATATAATGTTGGCATTTTGCAATGAGGGGATTCGCACCGAGTCCACTTGAAATATTGCTCAGCTGCGCATTAAGCTCTTATTGATTTCATGAAACATTGCGACGCTGCTCAATATTTAAAATCATTGAAATATCTCAGACGAATAAACAACAACATTTATGTATAGGCTGCTCTTTGTACAGTGTTATGGTAATGAAGCAGTATATTTGAATTCCCTACGCTTGCAATTTCGAAATTGTTCTTTCGACAATTTTCGAAATGTCCAGCAACACTTTAAAGAGCAGGGTCATCTATGAAAGCCATTGCAATAAGATATGATATATCAAGGTGTGTTTTCCCTTGAACTCAAGCAGTCAGACACCGTGATGGTTTTTATCAGGATTGTAAATACACCCGTCACTATTACACAAAGATATACATAGGTCTCATATAAATAGGTTTCTTCACAAATATTATACTCGGGTACAATTTTCCACAATATATTATGTGCATGTACAATATCACATATACTTAATATTAGGATTATGATGTGCAAATGTAAAAACAAACATCTAATGTGACGAGAATCAATAAAACTGAATGAAACTAAACACAGTTTGTTGACAGATCATAAGCTAAGCCAGTATTTGAATGATAATAATACATACTCAATGTATTATATCGATTGTAGTTAACACCTTCGTCAATATATTTGCTGCTATTGGTTGGTTGTCCCCCATAATTATTTGCATGGCAACGTTTGAATTATGGAACAACAAGCTACATTCTGCATGTAGAGTTATATTCCTATACAAACCCTCATTTTGTAATGTAAGTGTTTGATTGAATCTTTTTCAACCAAGGTTTCTTACTGCAAGATTGTAATGAGCATTGAATTAATCCAATCGGGTAGATCTGCATCAAACTGTGTTTAGTATAAATAATCTTTCACATGTCATTTTACTCACGTTTCCTGCTCACAACCTCATAAGTTAAATGCATTTTATTTCGGGTCAAGTCCTTTTTGTTGTAACATCTGCAGAAACAATCGAGATGTTAAGATGCGCGTTTTTATGTGAACGGGAACGCGTCAGAATTTAAGGCGCGAAATCAAACAAAAACGCGTATGTAAGATTGTGAAATTGGACGTTCAGATGCACGACACGTCCATTATGAGTGTGTGGATATATTGTGCTTGATAGAAAAAAAATCACCTCTCAAAGTACATCAAGCAAAATACGGAGAAATGGAGGATGGGGTTATCTTCACGTCCGTTCGTCATTATTATTTACGGAGCTCGCAAAGGGACATTCGATTTTCTAATTTCAATTTTTGTGTATCCCGTTCGAAGGATTACCCTTGTGTGACTGAAAGCTCTGTATACTATGTCGTTCGCACGAGACAAACAAAATTGTCGGGTAGTGATGCAGCTAGTAACATTTTTACTGAATAAAAAAAAAAACAGACGAGGTGGTTCACGTTTTTGTCAAATGTGTGATTAGTATTTCCCACATTTACAAAGACCGTGATATCGAGAGGTTCTCGCAATTAACGAGTCAACAGAAAGTTCACAAACCCCTCTTCGCCAAGAATCTGGGCCCAATTTCAAGGTTTTGCTTACCGCAGAATTCAGCGCTTACAATTCCCATTCTACGCTTACAGGGTAAGCGTCAACTTTCCGCGCTAGCCGAGTAAGCGAGAAGTCTTTGGGACCCGATGTGAGCGAAGAGATATAACTAGGTGATTGGTTGATTAGGGACTAAACAGATATATCAAGTTGGATTAATTGTCAACTAAATCTAATCCCAATATATCAGATAATCCTTCCTAATTAAAACGATTTTTAAGATCAGTCTCCACAAAGACCAAGCCCATGAGTATTTATTAATGTTCATGGTCGACATGTAGCACATTGAGACATAAATATGATCTCTGTGATAATGTATGCTGTGAACAGTCCACTGAGAGGACCATATTCCAAATGAATGAGATAAGTGAGTCACATTAACCGAGTTACCCTGAATGAGGTTTGCTTCAATTAGTAGAATTTGAGAGGATTTGTACGGATGAAATGACCAAATGCTCAAAGGTTACTGAGACATAATAGTCTCAATTATTCAGACGACATCCAAGTAGCTCAAACCGCAGACAATAATAATAACCATCGTATTTGTCCAATGCTTCCAGTCTCACCAGAGTGGCCTGGATGGTCTCCTTGAAGAGTTGAATAACAGGAGTTGTAGCATCATCTATGTTACCGCTAAAGATCTGAGGAGACAGCAAAGAGGACATCATTTAAAGAAATTTGATTTCCAACCTCAGGCTGCAGAGCATGTATCTACGGGAGTTTGTTTAGGACATACGCCTCGGCGAAATAGTAATCCACCCGCTCGGAATAATAATCCTTTTGGATGGAATAGTAATTCCAGTAATTGTAATACAATGCCCCGAATCTTTTTGTTTTTGTTTTTAGTCATGTCTTAAATACACTTCCATATGTATCAGGAAAGTGAAGGACAGTTTAGGCAAAGGATGATGAGATTTAAGGCACGTTTCACACACATCAATAATCGCGATTATTTGGGTTGCGATAATTTCAGGCGAACTTCCTGTCACAGCATGTCGAGTGCAAATTACCATTTCGATTCAAATCTTCACGGGCTTAGCACCGGATGTCAGGTCAAATTCAGGTCAAACTTCGAAAATCGCGCGTGCACAGTTTGATTTAGAAATTGAACTGGTACGGTTTGGGTCGGCCTGTGTGAAACACGACAGAAAATAATCGCGACGCGATTCAAAGCAGCGCTTTGAGTGTGTGTGAACGAGCCTTAGATTAAGAGCAAAGAAGACGCGGAGGTCCAGTAAGGGGGAAGTGTCTCGTATAGGAAAGCCATGACTTGACTTGGGCATTGAACTAATAACAGATCAATGCAGTAATGAAGGACAGAGATTCATGTATGTATGTATAATGTATTATCATTACCTCAATGGCCCCGTTGGTATCCTTGACGTATTCATATACGCCTGGTGATGATGCAGTCTGATACGACACTTGGTACTCTGTCACACGAGAGACGGTGCCTCCTTTGGTGATGACGCCGGACACCAGTGTACTGGTCACGAGATCCACTTCAACCCAAAGATCTGTATCCCTAATAAATTAAACAGACATCCCAAAACTGTTGGAACAATTGCTACTTAACGTATGGTCGATTCAACATTACCAAATGTGAAGAGATTCGGAATTTTTTTTTCACATTATTTGTTTCTCTATGTAAAGAAACGGCAAGTCCTTGTGTACTTGGTCTAGGGGCCGCTTTCACAAGACACTCAGATTATTTGTAACTTTGGGTTGTCAATATCGTTATGGTAATTTCTATCTTGACATCACACTTTGCTTAGCTATTAAGATTGATCCACGATTTCAGAATAATCTCAGTGCTTCATGAAATCAACCACTGGTCATAGAAAATACATAAGTGCGTCTTAGAAATTATTCTTAGTATACAGAGCGTCTAATGAATCAGCAGCGAGTATTGCGTAGGTTTGGGCTTCGTAAAATGTATGCTTTATCACCAGCGGGCGATACAGTTGTAACGTTGACTACTATGGGACAACAATAGTAAATAGACTACCATTGACCTTAGTGTAAAAACCCTCAACTGCACAGTTAAAAAATCCTCATACATGCAACAGTCTCTCAGTTGTTGGTGCAATACTGCAAACGGTAATTTGATCCCTCATATATCTATTATTTTCCATTTTTGGTGGGTCAGCCGCTCAGATTTATTGCTAATTGCACCAAAAATGTATCACCCCCCCCCCCCAAAAAAAAAAGCATTTCTCAAACCCACCTGCTGCCGGTTTTCTCAAAGCAACCCTCCACGTTCAAAGCGAATTAGCGGCACAAGCCAAAATGTCTCAAGTCTCCACAATAGCTTACATCACTGAACCGCCAGGCTGTGACAATTTGTCTTAATCACACAATAAATTAACTGCACGACCCCAAAATGCATATTACAGTCTGCAAATTTGAGGGAATACAAATTGTGATAATTAGCTCGGCACATTGATTTTGGAGTTATTTAGTGCAGTGCACCCCATGGCAGAGGATTATATGGTGTATATATAGTATTCATCATCCGTGGGGCAGTTGACTACATGAGGATTATTGAAAGTGCTAACTGTTTACCACTCAGGTTTATGTGTCTCTATATTTTTATAAAGAGCATTTGTCTATAGACCTGATTCTGCCTTGTTCTCAATATTCACCTCAAGACCACGTGACATAGCGCGGTGCGACCAAGGGATTTGATTTTGCTGCTGAACTTCGCGACGTTCAGATGTGACAAGGCTCTCAGTGATGGCGAAGTATACTATAGTAGGGTGCACAGCATGGCTGGACAATTCCAGCAAAGCGCGGGGAGTTGATCCTGAGCCAGCAGGATGAAGGACTGCTTGCCTTCCTATTACCTCAATCGTGTAAGTTACATCATGGTTAGATGGTCATCAGGGCTCAGAATTTTCTCGACACTTAATCTGGGTTTCCACCCGCACAGCCTTGTGCTGACCATGAGTTAAAGTGGCCTACGAAATCGCCATGATTAAAACGAGAGTGGATTTACACTTGGATAATATCGAAACTGTAGCAACATGTTCCCCAGATATCATTGCTCTGAGTCTGATGAAAGATGCCATATTATGTAATCAATTCGGACTAGTATCACTAAGCAATTTCAGGAATTTTCCCATATGTTCACGGCCGTTCAGTCTAGACCGAGAATAAATCTGAATCATAGTGTGGAGTTGCCATAGAAACAAACGGCATAAAATTGGCAGTGGAAATACCTACTCTCATAACTCCAGCATCGCTATACATGGTGCCCCCCCCCCCCCCAAAAAAAACAAAAAAAAAAACGCAACACTTGTGTCGAGAACTATTATATAAAAATTTAACTGTTAATCACTTCAAGATTCAGATATGTGAGACAGATATGTCTTGGCTATCACCATGTAGCATTTGAGCAAAATTGGACTAAAATTGAGTGAAAAATAACTAAGACTGAATCACCCAACCTCAAAACCCAATTTTCATCTTTCTTTCATACACATTATGTGTGTATTGACCACTATGCGTGTTATCTTTGCAAATTTGTTTTAAAGGAGTACTCTTTCAATTGGTCATATTTTCGCCAATTTCAGCCCCAATGTCCTTAAATTCTACATGGTGATAGGCACGCCTGGCTGTATCACATATTTGAATCCTGAAGTGATAACCAGTTAAATGTTAACATAATGGGTTCCGACACAGTGTTGCCTTTTTCTGGGACACCCTGTATAAGATACTTGAAGAAACAAACCCTGACATATCCAGCACTTAATGCAAGTACTGTGATAATTCTGATCAAAACGATCCGTACATGTCGCATATCTGCACATGATAATCAGACTTCTGCGGCAGTACATGCCCAGTTAGCATCTACTGCAAATCCTATAATGTGGGACAAATTGCCCGATGAAAAACCGAAAAAAGAACTATGGTAGTTATTATATTAGAGGGAGCAAACTTTATTTGTGATAATTTATGTCGAGCAGTACTCGCGCACAGGATGTAAAAGTTCAAAAATTGGAACACTTTTCGTTAAGTCAGGTGTTCATAGGATCCAGCTCGCGAAACAACGTATACCGCTTCAAACATCCAAAAGAAAGAACGAGCTTAATTTAATCAACTTGATATACAATCACTGTTGCTATATGCAACTGATGCGACTCACACTCATGACTAATACCAACTATCAGCTGAATATGCGAAGCAGGGAATTTATCCAACAAGATATCAGTGCCAACTTCACACATCTTTGGGTTCTTTTCAAAAAAGACTCCGCGAACTGTTCGCGAATGTACGCGTAAATCCGTCCGTTGCTAAGGACTGTCCCATTCGCGAAGTCCGCGGCCAAACCGAGTCATGCCTTAAGAAGATAATGAGGTACGCACGACTCCAGCGCCTTTGTTATGATAAATAATCACCTGAATAATGCATCGGATAAGGCCGTCTGTTTAGAATAACGCGACTTTCGCGAACTCATGCAACCAAGTATTAATTTTTCGTTTGGTCTCAAACAGCGTTTGCGTCAAATGATCGGCGCTGTTTCTCGGGGGAAAAAAGTCAGGGTTGGAACAACGAGAGGTTTGACGGTGAGATAAATGCAGTTCGCGATCAAACGTTAGCGGTGTCGTCCCGCAATTCGCGTCTGACTTGACTTAGGCCTAATGCTTGCCGAAATACCGAACAATTAATTCTTAAAGATCGTGCCTGTTAAGGTCTTGCATTTTATTCACCTGAAATTGGGGAATAGTTTTGCTGATGCGTGTGGGTCACAACGATGTTTTGTCAGGCGGGCGATTTTTTTTTAATTGGTAAAACCCTGATGATGCGGACGTATAGCCCAATTTTATGGAATCCGTTAGGCGTCAAGGCCTATTTTTGTGCTTACGGGCGCTGATGATTTGCGTGTGAAATCTATTTCATGGAATCCGGTTAGCTATTCCTACAGTGTAGCCATGGTTATTTTCTCCTATAAACGCGTTGTCATTATGCATTCTGCAGAAATTCCTTGCTTATCAATACCAAAAAGAAAACTCTCCCGTGAAATACGTTAACCGTATAACCAAAATATGTCTGCTAACGTTAGCGAGCCATTTTTGCTATTAAACGGTAACGGATTCCATAAAATTTGGCCTATAGGCGGGGTTCGTTGAAATTTAACTTGATGGAGGAAAATTTCTCGATACCGTAGTTATGATGGGCCGTCAGACGGCGAATCAAATTGAGTATTCAGTGCACGTTTGCGCCCGACCAGAAAGATCGAGTTTTGTGCTTTCGAAATAAGTCTTGTCACTGGTTTTGGTGAGTGGTGACGGATAAAGAGTCAGAACTCAAAGAAAACCCTTTTAAAACGGTCCTTATCACATGTATTTTCCCATGCCATCCTACGGTGCCACAGTCATTATTCTGATAACAATTCCAAGTTGCCACTACATACATGTAGGCCTACATTGTATATATTTTTTTTCTGGTTGCGGAAAGAATGCCGTACCCGTAGGCCTACATTTTATATTGAATTTAATTGACACCTTTGATTAATGGGTTTACATGTTAATATTTTGCAAGACATGATATTGTAGGCTCGGTCGCTAGTATTTATATTTGTGGTGTTTGTATAATTTGTCGCTAAGCCTCCGTATTAGCAGGGAGGAATTCCTCCATGGTATAATTATAAAAGCAACCAAATTCGCACAATTGACTGATTGCGTAAAGATCGATCAAACGCACAAAATCGTCAGGTCAATACGTAATTTATTTTAACTTGTTCATTATAATTATTGCACTTTATATTTCGATAGCGAACTCCGCGAAGTGCGGTCTTAGTCAGCTACCCTTCAATCTGTATGCAACAAACGTTACTGTCGGTACAGGGGATTAGAGTTCTTAGCAAGTCCGCGTATTCCGCGATGTGTCCGTCTACGTCTGTGCATGCATGTGCATGCATGCATACATGGTGCGCACAATGGTGTAACCATGGTAGTGTACAATTGTTTACCGGTAGCTGATCATAATAAATGTTGTTGAGTCCGGTCGTGTCCGGGGATAATTATCTGCAGCATACTTGTTCATGACACATTCTCGAGACCATGGCGAAACCTGTGCTCCTGCCCGAAGTTGCGAAGTTACTGCATCTCATCCAGCAATCGAAGCCTGACAGCTGCAGTACGTCAGATGATGTTTCGATGGAATGCCCCGTTTCGCGTTTTGACGTTGACGGCTACGCTCAAGCTCATACTCATAGTCATAGTGGCCCATGCCCAGCAGCTGTAGCGCGGGGGGCTGGGGTGGCTGCTGGCGCAACTTCCGCAAGCGGGACGACATCGTCAGCACAATTACAACAGCAAGAAGCAGCAGTCCCACTTCAGCGTGAGTTTCGAGTTTTCTTAATACATTGTATTAATAAGTTCAATTTAATCAATTTCACTTTATTCTCACTCTCAATTCATAGGAAACACTTAATCCAAAAGAAGTGGAGGGGTTCCATAAAAAAAAAAAGCTTGTCGAGTACGGACATGGCGGAACCTCTTTATTATACACATATATTTCAACTGCAGAACAAAATGTATTTATTTTGTATGTTCTTTGTGAACTTTCAGGAAAAAGGAAAGCTGACGAACTAGAGCCGTTACATGGGGAACGTCAAGGACCTGTTCTTGCTGAGATCCAGAACAAGTCTGTTGCAAAACGAGGCCGCCCCTCCATAGAGCGGCTTTTCCCTGGCATCGTGGAGACAGCAAAGGCATTCATTGAGCAGACAGGTTTTGAAGCACACAGCAGGCGACAAGAAGTTACTGGCAGATGTGGGACAACACTTAACCGTGTTCGAAACCACTTGCTGCAAGTAGTACCCGGGCTTAAAGAACATCGTGAAAATATCGGTAAGACTGGAGATTATTCTATGTTAAATAATTGGCTCGTGGTAAAGTTTCTATACATTTTGTTTGCTTAAAGATGCAATCTCGTCGTGCCCAAAAACTTTGGGAAGAAGGCTGTTTCTGCAATCTTCACAATGAAAAAGAGCCATATCCAAATCACTTGGCTATGGCTGGTTATTGTGCAGGACTCATGCGTATTTACCAGCCATAGCCTTCTTCCCAGAGGTTTTTGCACTCAACAATTATGCGTCCTTTAATATTGCATGCTATTCTGTGTTCAGGTTATTGTGTGCAACAAATGAACGGGTGGTACCATTGCAAATTCATTTGAAATGTTTACAACCAAGTAAAAAATGTTATGTTATATTCTATCAGGGCTGGCAACCATTAGGAGATGGATGAAGGCACCTTCAAATGCTAGAGCCACAGCCAGAGACTACAAGGGCTACATTGACGCTAAAGTGCCTCGCAAAGAGAACTCCCTTCGGCCTGAAAACAGAGACGAGCACTACTATTCTTCCCGAGTCAGTTTTGCTCTGCAAGCAGCCAGCCGGTTGTCGTCATCATCCGTCGTCTTCTCTGTGGACAACAAAAACAAACTTCGGATAAGCTCGGCGACAACCGCTGTTGACCGCCGTTGCAAAATCACCCGGATCTTCCCCACAGAGGACTCCCCCAACTACTGGGATCACGATTTTCCCAACCCCGGTTATTTGATAACACCCGCTGGGTATCTCCAGATGACACCGCCCAATCCACCCGAGTTGACATACGACAAGCTTGGTCGTCAAGTGTACAGGTAATTTCTAATCAAGGTCATCCCCTTGTGTTCATAAAATTTTCCTGTTCAATTTTCTTTTAAGATTTCTTTGAAGTGTTAGGCCTATATAGTTTAATATACTATACAAACACTTCAAAGAAATCATACAAGAAAATTGAACAGGAAAATATTAATATTGAAGATTAAATTCTGAAAGACTTATTATTTGAAGAACATGGAAATGTTTTTTTTTGCATCAGAATGTGATCAATTTCAAAAGGCGTGCATATATTAAAAATGAATTTCTACCCTGGAATAATATTCGCTTAAAAAAAAAAAAAAAAAAATATCAACCCTTTTGTTGAAAAACAAATACTGTAAAATCAGGCAGCAAAGACATTTTGTGATTCGGTCTATACATTGGCATTTTTAATTACATGTATTTGCTTTTGTTCTTTCTTTTTTTCTAGGCTCCCACAGCGCAGCAGTATACACGTAGTCAACAGAGGGCCTTGCACCAAAACCAGCATCTCAAGTCATGCAAATGATCTAGTCCCACTGATTCGAGATAGTGGCATGAGTTGTGTCACCATCCTAGGCGACGGAGGTGCTGATTTCTGCGTAAATCATATAACCAATCAGTGGTATTATTTGAAGATTTTCAGGAACCTAAACCTTGACGCTCTTTTGGCCACAGCCCACTGCCCAGGATTCTCTGCTAGGAATCCAATTGAACATGTCTGGTCAGTGTTGACCAAGGCTTCTGTCTCAGTCTACCTTCCGGACAGGTTACCAGGTGAGCGCCCACCGCTGCAGCAGCATCTTTCAAGTGAGGATAAGCACCAGAAAGAGCAACAGGTTTTTGATGCCGCACTAAGGAAACTAGATGAATACTGGGCAGGCCTTACTTATGGCGGCGTTGAAATCAAAGTCAGTCACTTCCCCAGCTCCCAGTAACCTGAGCCCTTTGACACAGATGAGCAGGAGGTCATCCACAAGCAACTTACAGGTCCTTACAAAGACATCAGGGGAACCGACATCATTGAGGAAATGGAGTTCTTCAAGAAGCATGTGGATCGTCGTAAAGGCATGCTCATCTTCTCGAAGTGCCTCCCTCCAGATCAGTGCACCCATTGTTCAGGACACCCTATCAAGAACATGGAAGCAGTCAAGCTGTATAGAAACTTTCCATCACCGGTACCGTCAACCTGTCATCCAGGACAGTTTGTGTCCTTTCTGGAAGCACTCAACATGGACACTAAGGAGCCCGATGAGAACATGCCATCAGTTGCTGAAAAGAAACTTGGGGCATGCGACAACTGCAGCTATCTCTTCACCTCCAAGACGGATCGCAAAAACCACAGCAGACATTTCCACCCACTGCGTTTGTGAGTTGAGTACTGTACTGTACAGTACAGTCGACTGCAGGATTCTTTGACTGAATTAAAAATTGCATTGATTTCTTTTATTTGATATTGATGGGTTTTTGGAACATTTGATTTTGTCTGAACGCTGGATTCAATAATAAAGATGATGATTTTAATTTTAAGGGCATATACATCATTGGTAAAAACCAAAACAGAAATGTTTACAGATTATCAGGGTATCAAGCTGGTTCTGGTACTTGGTAGAAACATATGGTTAAACTGTTTCCGCCTGAAATGGTTAATTTACCCAGCAAGATCAAAAATCCTTCTTTATGTTTTATAAGAAAAATTGAGTCATTTTTTTTCACATGTTCACAGGCTTATTCGTGTAGGCCTACATGCTTATAATTAACGTTAGGCATAGGATTACAGTAATAGTACTTTCATGCCTTGCTTTAGTTTACCCACGTTGTACACGCCTAGCGCCTTTGTAAAACTGAGAAATAATTACCAGTGATCAAAACATATCTCCTACTAGACCTCCACCACTGGCCGACAAACCCTCCATAAATGCCCAAGTTGCCCTAGGCCGCAAGAACAAAAAATTTGCCAAAACTGTGCCAAAACATCGCGCGAGCAGCGATCACCTACCTTCAGAAATTATTGCATGGACATGTACATTGTACAGTGTATTGTCATGTGTAGCGATAGCGCGCAATGCATCGTGAAATGAGAGCATGGTGCCTTGCGTTAGCGTGGTTATAAACTGCATGAAGGAGTCAAGGTGATCGTCTCTACTTCGCAACTCTCGCGAAACCGCTCTACTTTCTCGCGAGATTCCTGGCTACGGCGAGATTTCGGCTGTCCCAGTCGAAAGTCGGGCCGTGTCCCATTATTGGCTGCGAGCGCAAATGACACACACCCATGGGAGCCCGATAAACTTGTGTGTTATTTGCGGTCGCAGCCAGCCAGATGGGAGAAGGCCTTGTTTTCGAATGGTCTCGAGTGCCGAAATCTCGCCGTAGCCAGGAACTCGCGAGAAAGTAACAGCGGTACAAGGCGTTATTTGAACTTTAGTTTTTTTATCAACTATAATTTTTTAGCGGTGGAAATTGATTACATTTTGGTGGGTTGATAAAGATGATTTTAACCAGAAACAGGACTGTACTATATTGGCGCTTCTGTATTAAATTATTTTAAAGGTCTATTTTATAGCTCAATGGTATAATATTATGTTCTTTGTTCTAAGAAAGAAGTTACTTGCTTGAATAAATTCTCAAGTAGACAATTATGTTTACAGTTTCTCTGACTGAACTTGTTTATTGTTTAGTATCTCAATCAAAATCAGCAATCACCATCAGACATATTTCATATAGGGACACTTGTTAACCAGATAAATAAATTAAATAACATGCAGCTCTATTAAAACATCCATAAAATTATGGGGGTTAATAAATTAAAGAACAGGAGCAATGCCTCTTGTCGCTATATATAAAAAGTGAAAACCTGGGGGGTGGTTGCAACCATCTACGCCCATGACCATATACAATAGTTCAATACATTTATGAAAAGGTTTATATACAGTTTTAAGATGAAAGCAGCAAGTACAATGATCAACCATAGTATACCGGGCGAGTGTTCCAATTACAATGTAATATCAAAATTATTTTTCAAATGTATACTGTATCCTTTATAATTGGCACTGCTTGTTTCGCGGTAAAGGCATCTCAATATTGGCAATGTAGCCCAAAGTGTAAAAAAAAATGAATTTAAATTGAAATAAAATTTTATTTATTACCCTTCCAATGAATAATCTGTTCCTATTATGATGACCAAGTTAAACTAATTCTTCGCAAGCTTCCTACACTTGGCATTGATACTTTCACGCAGACTCCGAAGCTGAGGGCCCTTTGTGCATCCTGGAAATACCTTCGCAATCTGGTGTAGTATGACGTGGAATTTGAATTCACTAGTCAACGCTACTTTGTGAACGGAACTAGACCCATCCTTCCCTAGTGCAATACCTCCACTGTATGACCGCTCAGCCAATTCATCATTGGTGTATAAGATGGGCAACAGCCTCAATGCTAAAGTTTGTCCGTTGGCCGATTTGTGGTAACAGTCCATGTACAGTGTCTTGGACAATGCAATCGTCTCGTTACATTGCCCAATGTGCACGGTAGAAGAATCAATCTCGATGACAGATGGCCCTTTCTTGTATTGCTGCACCTGTGGTTGGGGCTGGGAATGCGAGGCAGCCAATGCTGCAATGGCTTGAGCAATCGTCTTCACATTCGTTTCAAACGATCCTCTCAGTGACGCCATTTCTGCTTCGACGGTGTCCAGCCGTTTCAGGATTTCCTTCTGGTTCAATAGCAGTTCTACCAGCCGGTCCTCAGGCGGCGGGGGAAAGAGCAATGTGCTCATCAGCATTGACTCCTCAAATGACTTAAATGAGTCTGTTTGTGGTGGAGATGGCGGTGCAGCGACCCGTGGAGCCGGCTCAGACGTGGCCGGTGGTGGAGATGGCGGTGCGGCAACCCGTGGAGCCGGTTCAGACGTGGCCGGTGGTGGAGTTGGCGGAGCGGCGACCCGTGGAGCCGGTTCAGACGTGGCCGGTGGTGGAGTTGGCGGAGCGGCGACCCGTGGAGCCGGTTCAGACGTGGCCGGTGGTGGAGTTGGCGGAGCGGCGACCCGTGGAGCCTGCTCAGACGTGGCCGGTGGTGGAGATGGCGGTGCCGCGGCGACCCGTGAAGCCGGTTCAGACGTGGCCGGTGGTGGAGATGGCGGAGCGGCGACCCGTGGAGCCGGTTCAGACGTGGCCGGTGGTGGAGTTGGCGGAGCGGCGACCCGTGGAGCCGGTTCAGACGTGGCCGGTGGTGGAGTTGGCGGAGCGGCGACCCGTGGAGCCGGCTCAGACGTGGCCGGTGGTGGGGTTGGCGGAGCGGCGCAACATTGACCCAAGCCATTCCGGCCACTAGACAATAGGACACTAATTTACCGGTATATCAAAACACTTAAACTCCTGCGCCCATTGTTGCATAACGCGTCGGGCGGAGTGCCGCCCTGTCGGGAAGATCTGAGGTTTTTAATATCTTTTGAGGAGCAGCGCTGGTCTCGTATCAGAACGTCAATCATTGTACGATACCTCAGCTGTCAGATACCAATATTGTTTTGCTGCGATCGACCTGCATTGTTTTCTTCTCCAAAACAGTAATTCATTATACTTTTGAGCCGGGGACTCGGTAGTATCATTTCCTCTGCGACCTGCATTATTTTCTTCCCCCAACAATTAATTAATTGTAATTTTCGCCCGCGCCGATCTCCACGTAGTAGGCCTATATGGTAATTTGTGAAAAACAGATCGCAGATAAGCTCCTGGTAGAAACGAAAATTCATCCATGGCTATGGTGTTAAGGTATTTAGTATAGATTTACTCCTCTTTTAAACCATAAGAGATAGATGGCTGTTTATTTTTTAATAAATTGGATATAAAAAACGGTAAAGCATTAGTCCAGTCAAGACTGCACGTGCTGCGTTCTGAGCACTTGTTCTAATGAGTCTTGTTCCCTATTTTAATATAGAGAAACTGTATCAAACACTATACATGTACCCGCAACAATAGCCCGGGTAGCTGACTATACCGTTGCATGCTTGTCAAGATTGCGTGCTCACGGGGATGTCCCAAATTGGAAGTCAATAAGACAACCCCCAAAATGGACAAAGCGCATGCGTGTAGCCGAGAGGGGTTACTAGTATTGATGCATCTGGAACCCGTCTGTGATCACGCACATGTTCCGGTGGTGTGTCGTAAACAAGTGTCTCTACGACCTGCATTATTTTTCTCTTCCAAACTATTAATTCCCCGGCTGGAAATACGTTTTTAGGGACTTGGCCGACCATTTTCTCTGCGGCCTGCATTTTTCTCTTCCAAACTATTAATTCCCCGGCTGAAAATACGTTTTTCCGGGACTTGGCTGACCATTTTCTCTGCGACCTGCATTTTTCTCTTCCAAACCATTAATTCCCCGGCTGAAAATACGTTTTTCGGGGACTTGGCCGACCATTTTTCTCTGCGACCTGCATTTTTCTCTTCCAAACTTTATATTCCCCGGCTGAAAATACGTTTTTCGGGGACTTGGCCGACCATTTTCTCTGCGACCTGCATTATTTTTCTCTTCCAAACTATTAATTCCCCGGCTGGAAATACGTTTTTAGGGACTTGGCCGACCATTTTCTCTGCGGCCTGCATTTTTCTCTTCCAAACTATTAATTCCCCGGCTGAAAATACGTTTTTCCGGGACTTGGCCGACCATTTTCTCTGCGACCTGCATTTTTCTCTTCCAAACCATTAATTCCCCGGCTGAAAATACGTTTTTCGGGGACTTGGCCGACCATTTTTCTCTGCGACCTGCATTTTTCTCTTCCAAACTTTATATTCCCCGGCTGAAAATACGTTTTTCGGGGACTTGGCCGACCATTTTCTCTGCGACCTGCATTATTTTTCTCTTCCAAACTATTAATTCCCCGGCTGAAAATACGTTCTTTAGTGACTTGGCCGACCATTTTCTCTGGGACCTGCATTATTTTGTCTCTTTCAAACCATTAATTCCCCGGCTGAAAATACGTTCTTTAGTGACTTGGCCGACCATTTTCTCTGCGACCGGCATGATTTTTCTTCCTTCAAACTATAATTCCCCGGCTGAAAATACGTTCTTTAGTGACTTGGCCGACCATTTTCTCTGCGACCGGCATGATTTTTCTTCCTTCAAACTATAATTCCCCGGCTGAAAATACGTTTTACATCCATAATCGATTAAATAGGAGATGAGCTCGAAGCTCCAAACACCAAACAATGGCTGATATACTCGCCGCCGGCAAAAAATCTTCCAGTGCGCCTACTCTGCGTACCTCGCGAAGTTGGCGGACGACCTCTGCATTACCATAACAAAGGCGCATTGTTATACAATGTAAATGAGCTTCGCGGTCGGATCCTGGCTGGTAACTAGGGATTAAAATTTAGTCCGCGAACTAGGCGAAGTTCGCGAACAGTCAATATTGAAAAGAACCAATAGAATGGAAACTAAACTCCTCAAACAAAGTTCTGCAACTCACGTTTGAGGGATGATATCTTTTTTGTTACTGATCTATGAACGGTGAAACTGGTACCATTGGAAAGCTTCATTATTCCTCTTTACAGTGATGTGTCATTTGTTAAGCTAATGTAATCCTGCAATGTACAATCCTGATAAATATGCAGCAATGTCCAAAATAAAATGTGGCAAAATTCGTTGTTTTCCGTAGTGAATTCCCAATCTTTTCGAGAATGAACTGAGTATGATGAATGGTGTTGATGCGCTGATGCGTGAAAGTACTGTCTAAACATGGTGTATTCTCATTTGCATTTTGCAACATTTCACTTCTGCCTTTGCCCTATATTCAGGAGAAATGCACATTCCATGATTACATAATCACAACAGATGGCACATTATTGTAAAGGGGATAATGAAACTTTCCAATGATACCAGTTCCGCCGTTCATAGATCGGTAACAAAAAAAGATATCATCCCTCAAACTTAAGTTGCAGAACTTTATTTGATGGGTTTATATACATTACATTAGTCCATTAAAATGTCGTCTAATAGTGCACGGACCAATTTCATATTCACTTAATGCAAATTGGATTCAAGATGAAAATAAGAGACGAAATTAGAAGAAAATTTTTTGGATTTTTTCTTCTTTTGTTTTCATTGCAAAACTATCAACAACAAAAACAAGACGAGCATCAAGGCAATAAATTTCACGTGCATGACAGGTCCCACCCGTAAAAAAGTACACAATCAACTTAATGGACAGTTTTGTAATAGAAACGAAAGGCATAATTATCCTGGAGTTTATATGAAGTTCACGGTCGTTATTTCATTTTAAGTATATATTCCATTGTTTGGCGAGCGTCACTTTAGCGGCTGTCGGCGGTAAATTTCAGCGGGCGCGCTGGCTGGCACTGGCCGGTGTAACACAACTCTTTCCCCCCGGTGAAAGGTAGAGCTAATCACGCTGGAGAGTGTTTTTTGTACCTTGCTTTCGGAGATTGAGAGTTGACTGTGTATTAAATGATATAATGTTACCCACAAATGGAGAACCAGATGATATAATTCATCGCGATGACGGCTTGCTGTCAATGGAATGGGATGTATATACCGAGTACTTCTTGCAAGTAATACGATGTTTAGAAAATGATTGTTTATTAGTCTGAGGGAAAGTAAGATGATGGTTTGGGAGTTTGACGGAAAAAGCCTTTTTTCCGAGAACATGATATGAAAAGTGAAATCAGTGAGAAAAACTGTGAGAGAAAGTGGACAGTACTGAACTAAGGAACATTGTTTATATATACAACTTATGGTCGTTTAATTTATAATTCACAAATTATACAAATAAACATACTGTCAATTTAAAAGCTGAAAATGTGGGACATCGTATTTTAAATATTCACCCCATAATGTAAGCATTATATAACCCACATATGTGCTTAGCACAAAACATTGCTTAGCACAAAAATGGATTGCCCAATAAAACAAACTACCACTGAAAATTCTATTTGATATTCGTGGTCAGCGAACAACAGCCAAAGAACAATTGCAAGTGATACACAACACATGGAAATATGGTTGTTAATCCGGTTTTTATTAAGGCAGAAATGTCATGCTTAGCGAATTTTTGTGCTAAGCAGCTCTATGACATTGGCCCCTGATGTCCAATAGGACCCCATCCTCGCTCGAATGGCATTTGAAAACGGGTACTTCCAGAAACTTGGGGCGCGATTTTCTACGGTGTCCCTTTTTTACATCAGTGACCTAGCACCATCAATTTATCCTTTACTGTGACTTTTAAATTAATTACAATGAATGTGACTGATGTGCATCCTGTTAACGTCATTCTCCTTATTTTGAAGGACAGCGAATGCGTACCATCAAGGTTAAGGTTAGGGAAAGGTGAGAGTCGGACTGATGCAACAGGGACACCGTCTGTCGAGTCCGAGGCTCAGGCTCATGCGGCTCTGGCTATATTTCGTGAAATCATTCTTAAATTTAAAGGGTTTCAAAATAGAGGCTTTTGGCTGCGGTTCGGAGGTAGATTATCTGTTTTGAAAAGGAAAACAGGGCTTTCAACTTCAATGAAAAACCACAACCTATTCATTTCAGCATGGACTGAGCCTAAGCTTGAGCCTGAGCCTGAGCCTGAGCCTGAGCCTGAGGCTGAGCCTGAGCCTGAGCCTGAGCCTGAGCCTGAGCCTGGCTCTTCCGTTTCGAAAAGTCCGAGTCATACTGAGTTCGAGTCCGATTCCAAGTCCGGCCAGAACGGTCTCGAGACGGGTCTCGAGTCTCACAACATCAACGTCACATCGTCCCGAGCCTGACTTGGTGTAATAATCAACGTATGAAAGTTTTATCATCAAACAACCACAAGAAAAACTGACTGAATGTTTTTAAGTCATTGAAAAGTTAACAAAGAAAAATTTACTGGAGCGGCATTCGAACTGGCAACCGTTCATGAATACCGTATACAGTATTCGGGAGGTCCAATTCCCGCTCCAGAAAATATAAGTTAGAAGAGTCGTCATTCTAAAACTGAATCACGTGTGGAAGACACAAAGGTACAGACTTCACCATTGCAAAAAATAGCTCAGCAGCATTCAAAACTATTGCCATTTTGATTGCCAATGGATATTTGACCTCTTGTCTAAACTTGTCTTATCACAAAAGACAGCACCAGTCCCCCTTTTATTGAGAGAGATTATAGGATGTTTGACCGCCGGTTTGTTTGTTCTTCGCAAGCTTCCTACACTTGGCATCGATACTTTCACGCAGACTCCGAAGCTGAGGGCCCTTTGTGCATCCTGGAAATACCTTCGCAATCTGGTGTAGTATGACGTGGAATTTGAATTCACTAGTCAACGCTACTTTGTGAACGGAACTAGACCCATCCTTCCCTAGTGCAATACCTCCACTGTATGACCGCTCAGCCAATTCATCATTGGTGTATAAGATGGGCAACAGCCTCAATGCTAAAGTTTGTCCGTTGGCCGATTTGTGGTAACAGTCCATGTACAGTGTCTTGGACAATGCAATCGTCTCGTTACATTGCCCAATGTGCACGGTAGAAGAATCAATCTCGATGACAGATGGCCCTTTCTTGTATTGCTGCACCTGTGGTTGGGGCTGGGAATGCGAGGCAGCCAATGCTGCAATGGCTTGAGCAATCGTCTTCACATTCGTTTCAAACGATCCTCTCAGTGACGCCATTTCTGCTTCGACGGTGTCCAGCCGTTTCAGGATTTCCTTCTGGTTCAATAGCAGTTCTACCAGCCGGTCCTCAGGCGGCGGGGGAAAGAGCAATGTGCTCATCAGCATTGACTCCTCAAATGACTTAAATGAGTCTGTTTGTGGTGGAGATGGCGGTGCAGCGACCCGTGGAGCCGGCTCAGACGTGGCCGGTGGTGGAGATGGCGGTGCGGCAACCCGTGGAGCCGGTTCAGACGTGGCCGGTGGTGGAGTTGGCGGAGCGGCGACCCGTGGAGCCGGTTCAGACGTGGCCGGTGGTGGAGTTGGCGGAGCGGCGACCCGTGGAGCCGGTTCAGACGTGGCCGGTGGTGGAGTTGGCGGAGCGGCGACCCGTGGAGCCTGCTCAGACGTGGCCGGTGGTGGAGATGGCGGTGCCGCGGCGACCCGTGAAGCCGGTTCAGACGTGGCCGGTGGTGGAGTTGGCGGAGCGGCGACCCGTGGAGCCTGCTCAGACGTGGCCGGTGGTGGAGATGGCGGTGCCGCGGCGACCCGTGAAGCCGGTTCAGACGTGGCCGGTGGTGGAGATGGCGGAGCGGCGACCCGTGGAGCCGGTTCAGACGTGGCCGGTGGTGGAGTTGGCGGAGCGGCGACCCGTGGAGCCGGTTCAGACGTGGCCGGTGGTGGAGTTGGCGGAGCGGCGACCCGTGGAGCCGGCTCAGACGTGGCCGGTGGTGGGGTTGGCGGAGCGGCGACCCGTGGAGCCTGCTCAGACGTGGCCGGTGGTGGAGATGGCGGTGCCGCGGCGACCCGTGAAGCCGGTTCAGACGTGGCCGGTGGTGGAGATGGCGGAGTAGGCAATGCAGTCGAAGAAGCTTCGTTCAGTGCAGCTGGCCGCTTCAACAGAATGAGAGGCTGGTCGTCCTCAGAGTCAGACTCCGACTCCGAGTCTCTTTTACGCTTTAGTGCTGGAGAGAGAAAATAAAATAATAAATTAATTTAAACATTGCACGACGTCCACATTATGGATTATTATGACAGCTTCTTTGCCGCCAGAGCCCATGAAAGCTTTCTCTTTGAAAGAACGTGGAACCTAATCAAATCAAAATAACTTCCCCTCGACGAAAATACACATTTGGAAACAATATTGTAACACGGTTGGAATTAAAGGTATAATACATGATTGGTAATGGTTTATAGAACAGCACTCACACAAATAATTCTATCAACACCATTTCCATACCCTTAACGTTATCTTTGAACATGTTTGCTTGGACACAATGTTTGCTTGGGTATGTTACTAATTCTGTACTATACCTTTAAAGGGCTGGCGAGGTTAATTCGCATTTTGGATGCCAATGGTTAAAAAGCAAGACTGTTTTTATATTGCATGTTTTAATACAGTAAGGTAAAATCAAGCAGTACGCGAAAGAAGCAGTTCGTGCAAGAATTCTCATTTTGATTTAACCTAAACTTTAACCTATAACCTTTTGGAAAAGTAAACCAATGTAATACTCACGATTCAAGTTGAGCACCCTAGCCTTGAAAACACCCGACTTGAATGATATGGGCACAATTTCTCCGACCGTCAAAACTCCCTTTGCTTTGATCCTTCTCCTAGGAACTTCTTCAACAATTCCCGAATATCGGGGAGGCGTCATCCAGCGAACAGTTACTTGTGCAGACATGTTTGTAGCTCAGTATAATACGATGTTGTTTTACGGAAGACCAAGTTGAAAATGAGTAAAATTTGTGGCTCTGGGTTATAGCCACGCAACATTGACCCAAGCCATTCCGGCCACTAGACAATAGGACACTAATTTACCGGTATATCAAAACACTTAAACTCCTGCGCCCATTGTTGCATAACGCGTCGGGCGGAGTGCCGCCCTGTCGGGAAGATCTGAGGTTTTTAATATCTTTTGAGGAGCAGCGCTGGTCTCGTATCAGAACGTCAATCATTGTACGATACCTCAGCTGTCAGATACCAATATTGTTTTGCTGCGATCGACCTGCATTGTTTTCTTCTCCAAAACAGTAATTCATTATACTTTTGAGCCGGGGACTCGGTAGTATCATTTCCTCTGCGACCTGCATTATTTTCTTCCCCCAACAATTAATTAATTGTAATTTTCGCCCGCGCCGATCTCCACGTAGTAGGCCTATATCGTAATTTGTGAAAAACAGATCGCAGATAAGCTCCTGGTAGAAACGAAAATTCATCCATGGCTATGGTGTTAAGGTATTTAGTATAGATTTACTCCTCTTTTAAACCATAAGAGATAGATGGCTGTTTATTTTTTAATAAATTGGATATAAAAAACGGTAAAGCATTAGTCCGGTCAAGACTGCACGTGCTGCGTTCTGAGCACTTGTTCTAATGAGTCTTGTTCCCTATTTTAATATAGAGAAACTGTATCAAACACTATACATGTACCCGCAACAATAGCCCGGGTAGCTGACTATACCGTTGCATGCTTGTCAAGATTGCGTGCTCACGGGGATGTCCCAAATTGGAAGTCAATAAGACAACCCCCAAAATGGACAAAGCGCATGCGTGTAGCCGAGAGGGGTTACTAGTATTGATGCATCTGGAACCCGTCTGTGATCACGCACATGTTCCGGTGGTGTGTCGTAAACAAGTGTCTCTACGACCTGCATTATTTTTCTCTTCCAAACTATTAATTCCCCGGCTGGAAATACGTTTTTAGGGACTTGGCCGACCATTTTCTCTGCGGCCTGCATTTTTCTCTTCCAAACTATTAATTCCCCGGCTGAAAATACGTTTTTCCGGGACTTGGCCGACCATTTTCTCTGCGACCTGCATTTTTCTCTTCCAAACCATTAATTCCCCGGCTGAAAATACGTTTTTCGGGGACTTGGCCGACCATTTTTCTCTGCGACCTGCATTTTTCTCTTCCAAACTTTATATTCCCCGGCTGAAAATACGTTTTTCGGGGACTTGGCCGACCATTTTCTCTGCGACCTGCATTATTTTTCTCTTCCAAACTATTAATTCCCCGGCTGAAAATACGTTCTTTAGTGACTTGGCCGACCATTTTCTCTGGGACCTGCATTATTTTGTCTCTTTCAAACCATTAATTCCCCGGCTGAAAATACGTTCTTTAGTGACTTGGCCGACCATTTTCTCTGCGACCGGCATGATTTTTCTTCCTTCAAACTATAATTCCCCGGCTGAAAATACGTTCTTTAGTGACTTGGCCGACCATTTTCTCTGCGACCGGCATGATTTTTCTTCCTTCAAACTATAATTCCCCGGCTGAAAATACGTTTTACATCCATAATCGATTAAATAGGAGATGAGCTCGAAGCTCCAAACACCAAACAATGGCTGATATACTCGCCGCCGGCAAAAAATCTTCCAGTGCGCCTACTCTGCGTACCTCGCGAAGTTGGCGGACGACCTCTGCATTACCATAACAAAGGCGCATTGTTATACAATGTAAATGAGCTTCGCGGTCGGATCCTGGCTGGTAACTAGGGATTAAAATTTAGTCCGCGAACTAGGCGAAGTTCGCGAACAGTCAATATTGAAAAGAACCCTTTGTCATCCAACTGTTTACTTCACCCAACAACCTTTTGGGGATGACCCACCTCAACAATTTAAAGATATGTCAGAAGTAAATAAGGTTGGATTGAAATTAGCAGCCACTCTCTATGGGGGACGTGGGAGAGGGCGATCAGGGCACAGGTCATTTGACAGAGCTGGCTATCAGTACCGGGGCGCAAGATGCACTACAAGCCATACTATAGAGCCGACGGTCATAGTACAGCGGCAAATAGTTGAACAAGAACAAGTAAAACAGGAGGTGAGACAACTTCCTAGTAAATTCCTCAGTAGAAACCCCTACAACAGGCCAGTTGAACAACTTTATTTCATTTTGGAGAAACATTGCCTCAGATAAGCATGTTCTCCTTTTGAATTCCAAAATCGCTATAATTTTGGAATTTAAAGGGTTGCTTCAGAGCCACCAGCAGACATTGATTTGCACGAGACGGAACAAATATCTCATGATTTGGAAACAGATGAGCTGGTCCAACATGATGTAAAACACTCTCCCCATACAAAGAGGCAGGTTCGTTCTACAGTAATTTCCCTGGTTTCAAAACAATGGCACCTTTAGAATGATTCTTGAAACATTATGAAAAATTATGGCCTCTGTTGATTTACATCTTGCCTATTACTGCAGAAGAATACCAACAATTCCTTAAATTCTCATGCGAAAAACACTTTATACCAATTTACTTGTCTACCAAATGGCTTGGCCTCGGCCCCTAGAATATTTACTTTTTGGATGAAGCCAGTTTATTCAACCTTAAGAAAGAATGGTTTTTATCTGTTAGTTTACATCGATGACTCTTGTACTTGCAAAGAGATTCTAAAGAAGAATGTGCCGTAAATGTTCCTCATTCCACCAAATTGGTCAAAAATCTGGAGTTGTGTGTTCACCCTGAGAAATCCGTGTTCTGAATTCTGACGATAAGATGGTTAAAGGGATTGCATATTTTTGGTAATTTGAGCCTAATGTTTGTTTCAAACCAATATAATTGTTTATATATACCATAAAACTAACCTGTGAAAGTTTCAATTCAAAAGGTGGTTGCGTTTTTGAGATTTTGGCGACAAACTAGAGCGGTTATTTCACGCCAGAGAACAGTAATTCAATAGCTGAGAAGCGTTACGGCCATAACGCTTCTCAGATTCATAATTTTCGGAGATAAAAAGTGACATATTTTTCCATTACCGCGGTACTTCGAATTGAACGTTTCTCAATATGCATTATACTATCCAAAGCAGCTGTACTTCTCACCAAGTAAGTTTTTATTGCCATAAATTTCCAGAGTCATTACCAAACGTATGCAATGCCTTTAAACAACAACTATAAGGTAGTCTCGACAAGAGATTACTTGTGTGTTACACAAGAACCTGATATGTTATGTCTAGTATTGGCCTGATAGTTGCCAGCTTTCCAGGGGTTGAATATGGACTATGATTCAACTCTGGTTCTTGGTGCATTGATCAGGATATTTGGATATCTGCTTTTTATCATCCATAGAGGATCGTAGAATGTTGCTACAGTCAACCAGAGTCTACTACAATGTTTAACGATAGGACTGAATGGATGCTTAATGTCAATGTTTTAGTCGCATTCAATCCCTTTGGGGTGATATATCAATAGATATATTTGCATCCCGACTGAAAAAGCAAATCTTGTCCTATGTTTCATGGAGGCCAGACCCAGACGCTGTCTTTCTTGATGCCTGTTCAATATCATGCAAACCTTAATGTGATTCTTCCTTTCAGCATGATCGCCTGCGCCTTCAGAAAATCAACCAGGATGAAACAGAGTAAATATTCATATTCCCACTCCAGACCTACTTTTTGGATGAAGCCAGTTTATTCAACCTTAAGAAAGAATGGTTTTTATCTGTTAGTTTACATCGATGACTCTTGTACTTGCAAAGAGATTCTAAAGAAGAATGTGCCGTAAATGTTCCTCATTCCACCAAATTGGTCAAAAATCTGGAGTTGTGTGTTCACCCTGAGAAATCCGTGTTCTGAATTCTGACGATAAGATGGTTAAAGGGATTGCATATTTTTGGTAATTTGAGCCTAATGTTTGTTTCAAACCAATATAATTGTTTATATATACCATAAAACTAACCTGTGAAAGTTTCAATTCAAAAGGTGGTTGCGTTTTTGAGATTTTGGCGACAAACTAGAGCGGTTATTTCACGCCAGAGAACAGTAATTCAATAGCTGAGAAGCGTTACGGCCATAACGCTTCTCAGATTCATAATTTTCGGAGATAAAAAGTGACATATTTTTCCATTACCGCGGTACTTCGAATTGAACGTTTCTCAATATGCATTATACTATCCAAAGCAGCTGTACTTCTCACCAAGTAAGTTTTTATTGCCATAAATTTCCAGAGTCATTACCAAACGTATGCAATGCCTTTAAACAACAACTATAAGGTAGTCTCGACAAGAGATTACTTGTGTGTTACACAAGAACCTGATATGTTATGTCTAGTATTGGCCTGATAGTTGCCAGCTTTCCAGGGGTTGAATATGGACTATGATTCAACTCTGGTTCTTGGTGCATTGATCAGGATATTTGGATATCTGCTTTTTATCATCCATAGAGGATCGTAGAATGTTGCTACAGTCAACCAGAGTCTACTACAATGTTTAACGATAGGACTGAATGGATGCTTAATGTCAATGTTTTAGTCGCATTCAATCCCTTTGGGGTGATATATCAATAGATATATTTGCATCCCGACTGAAAAAGCAAATCTTGTCCTATGTTTCATGGAGGCCAGACCCAGACGCTGTCTTTCTTGATGCCTGTTCAATATCATGCAAACCTTAATGTGATTCTTCCTTTCAGCATGATCGCCTGCGCCTTCAGAAAATCAACCAGGATGAAACAGAGTAAATATTCATATTCCCACTCCAGACCACACAATCATGGTTTCCCAGACTCATAGGAATGCTGGTAGACAAGCCAGTTCTACTGCCAAGACATTGACCAAGATACTACCTCAAGTGTATTTCACTTACAGACATTCCTTCAATACACGTTTTAGGCTGTAGAAGAATGAGCTTGGTTAGTCCATAGTTGTAATAATTATGCAATGTTATAAATCAAACGTGTTTGCATAAATTATATCATGATTGTTGTTATACTGCTGATGCAAACTAAGGATTTGAAATATACTCATGATAAGATGAATGGAATGGAGGATTGAGTAGCAATAGTTGTTGCTGCAAGAGTATTTATTAATTGATTCTCTAATTAACCGATTAAATGAAAACCAGTTTGAGGTTGTGTGAATTAACATGAATCTCCATTGCACTGTGGCTCATGCATTATCCTGTTTTGAAGTATCACGTGGTCTCGAGGTAAAATCGTATTGAATGTGGATTGGGATTGTATCGAATAATCAATAGAACCGATGGAGCACGTGACCTCCACGTGCAAAACAATTTACATTTTGCCCCACCCTGTGTGCGTTTTATTGGCTGTTGATGTTGGGCCAACGTTGGCTCAAAGTTAGCATGCTTCACCCCTGTGCTAGTGATATCTGACCTACATTGGTTTTCAGTCGGACAACGACCAATGTTTGTATTTGGTTGGCTTCTGACGTTGGTCTGACGTTTGATGGAGGTTGGGAATTGTCATGTTGGTCCCAGGTTAGAATCCAATGTTGAACAATGTTGGTTTTAGGGTGAAATTGCAACATAATGTTGGTAACAGACGTTGCGCCTTTGTTGGAATGAGGCCGGAAACTATGAGGTTGGTATCAAATAACCACAATGGGAACGACTGGATTAATTATAAATCATTGAAAAGTGAACACAGGAAAATTATCTGGAGCGGTACTCGAACCATTGACACCGGAATGCCGTACCGGAGCTCAATCAACTGATCCATTCAGCCCTATGTTGGCGGTGTCCAAAATAATTGTCAATTTTTGTTTTACCTTTCAATGACTTCAAATAATAATCTAAATTGTTTTTATTTGATGATTATATTGATCCCCTTGTACCGTTTCTTGGGTTTGCGTCATTGCTTAAGTTGCGTGTATCTTAAATGATGGATATAGTGGTATATGTGAGTGGTTTCATGGCTGCTGTGCTGGAAGATGTGCTGGAATTTCTGACTCAATTATTATTACCTTGAAAGAGCACACCAAGCTCCGTTGAAGTTCAGTCGTGCATATTTGGCATTGCTTGATTGACTCGATGCCGTGAACCTCCCGTCTGGTATGATACTGCGGTCTTCAAGGCCCACGCGTTCATACAGCATCCATGCATCTGTACAAACATCAATTTAATTACACACAGAATAATGATAAGTTATAGATAGCAGGATGTGATATATATTTGTTGTATTGTGCCTTGCTCATTGTCAAATTGTACATTTTTAATGGATTATAGTTGACTTTCTAGCAATAAAAAATACCTTTCAAATCAGACATCGAACCATTGCAAATGACACACGTAAGGCAGACATTGTATTCAAAGTAGCAGAGGATCATGATGAGGTAACATATTCCTTATCAGCTACTTTCTACTATTTGCTCCATCCTGTTGTTATTTTTTTATTTTTTACAAACATGTTTTGTCTGTACAGCAACAAACACAACATCGGCATCGTCATTCCAGTAAGGGTCATGATTCTGTTGTTCTTCGGTAGACAGACATCTCGTTCTTTCCCATTCATTCATCGACTAAGATGTTACCTCTTGCTCAATTCCACTGATTTCTTCGCCATGAACAGCACGATTGATAATGTTGCATACTTTCGAATGTTTGAATTTGGTTATGATGAGTTTTACATTTCGTATCATTTTGTTTTCAAATTATAATATTTCTCAATTTGTATATTTGGTTTGTGTCTTCCCCATGTCGTGAATAAAATCGATTCCACTACGTCCCTTATTATAAAGACCTCATTGTGATGAATTGTTTGCCACCACGTGTCGATAAGATTAACTTCTTTATAAGTTTTTGTGAGATAACTGACGTTTAACTGCACTACTTTCTCGGTGCTAGAGACCCAACAGGCAATTAAAATCACCCTGATAACCCAGGGACTATCTTCACTCAGGAGTTCTTGTAATTCTTCATGGAATGAATGCAATGATACAGAGCATTAGAAGCATAAACGATTAATGTGAAATATTTCCCCTCAACAAAATATTTACAATTTCCAACAACGACTAATGTCACACTTATATCCAAAAACTTATTTTCACATTTCCCAGATATAAGAATTAAGACCCATTTAGAGCACTTGTATCTCCATCACTAGGGAAGATTTCTCCAAGTAACTGCTTACGACAGGCTGTTTCATCCATTCTATTTCTGATTTTCTTATCCGATAATAATAGGCCCTATTGCTCGTAGAAGGCCTGAAATAATCCCAAAGTAAATCGTGTTTGTTGGGATTACACAAACCGTTAACATGAATCATGGCGAGCAACAACTTCCAAGCATCTATTACTAATGAAATAAATGAACTTGCATCATTCGTAGTTGGGCGTCCCCTCCTGCGCCATGATGGTTGTATTATCTGGGCACATTACATTCTCAGTTGGGCGATGCCCCCAGTCCTGCTTCTGTTTCGAAACCTCCACACACCCCTTTGAATATAATGGAACTACCTCTGGATATTGATCACTAATGTCTGTTCTCTGTTCATTACCAGATTCTCTCTGTTTACAGTTCATATCTGACTCCGGTATTGTCTCACAAATGGCATCATGTTAATCAGTCTTGGACCGTTCTTCCACATCTAGTTTCCCTTTCAGCCCTTCCAGGTTAAATTCGTTATTGCTCGTTTCCTCGTCATTTTTTACCGGGTTTATCCGTCTTTTGGTGTGCGTTTTACTCTTTGTTTCGTTTGCTGTTTGGGGTGTTTTATCTCCTCATTTGATTTTCATTTATTAACATTGTTATTACTGTTAATTAATACTGTAATTGCCATTGGTATTACCTGCTCCACGTGCAATATGTAAAGCGTTGACGAACAATAAGCAGAATTGTTTGGTATATTGCCTCTCACATAGGCCGTCTCATTTCCAGCTTGTCTTATAGTTTCTTTTCCCTCGTTCATGTGTGTTATTTTATCATTACCCGGCTTTATTTCCTAAATGATTTTCCAAATGAATGCCAGGATCAACCCGCATTATTGAATTTTCCCCTCTTCAATAAAATATGCACATTTTTCCAACGGCCACTGTCATGCCACACTCGTGATCAAAGAACTTAAACATTTCCAGATTTCCATAAAGAATAAATGAGACCACTGTGGAGTGTTTATTAAAAATATTTCGGAATGGAATATTATTGCTTGTGACACGGGCCCGGGCCGATTTCATAAAGCTCTGCGACGCGTCGCAACTCGATTTGCGACGCGTCCTAGCTGCGACGAAATCTTTATGCTTAAGCTGCTTTATGAAATCGGCCCAATACTCTTTTAAGGAAGATGTGTGGTCCTGAAAAAGACCGATATGAGTAGATTCTCGACATTTTGACTTGTGTGCTCTAGTCGTCCTCAGGGAAGAGGGCGACTGGGGACGACTACAGCACACTAACTTCAAACTCTACTCATTGAACATTGTTGATCAGATTTTCTTGCCCGATAACAGCAGCCACTTATTTGTCTTAGAACGCCTGAAATTATCGAAAAAGCAAATAAAACTCCAATACATCTATTCTTATGAAATAAACGAACTAGCGTCATACCATGGTAGCCTTTCCGTTACAAGTAAATGTCTGACTTAATTGAATTGAATGATCACTGATCAATATTACTTTGGCTGTTATATTATGATGTAAGCAGAATTAAGAATCACGTCGTAGTCGTAGGTAAACTCACCTGCCGTCTGTCCATCGCGATCAGTCCATGTTAGAGTGCATCTAGTACCTTGATCTAATACATTGTTGGAACAGCCAGACGGACCGGTGTATTGAGTAATGTTAACATCAATGATAGCACATGTGCCTGTGGAAAAGAAGAATCAGGATTATTATTACAATGTACATACACATCTGCTTTTACCATCCAATGCAGTGTAATATTTGAAACCTCCAGCATTTTGAAGTGGGGAGGGTGACACCAGGGGAAATAATGAACTTTCTAGAATATTAACCATTTGTAATTATTTTTTAACGAATCAATTTGTTTTTTCATTAATTGGCCGAATGGTTATTCTCTGATTTGTAACCAGCGGTGTCTCAGTGCACCACCAGTAGATAGCCAAGAGTGCTGGTCCATAATGTGTTGTATAACCCACATACACCCACCCCACCAACGATGGCAGACATGGCTGTGCCATGGGTGATGATAATAATACAGTCGAAGCCGGTTAAATTAATTCCAACGTTGGTGGCGCTACCCCTTCTAGTCCCGATAAACATCGAGATACTATTCACACAAAATGCACAACAAACAGGAGTGTACGGTGGCTCGTTTCCGCCAAATCGATTGCGCATGACCCCCCTTTTTCCGGCGTTATATCGCCAAACCATTGCGTTATATCCCTATACTATTGCGTTTTATCCCCGTATCATTGCGTTTTATCCCCGTATCATTGCGTTATATTGCCGTATTATTGCGTTATATTGCCGCATTATCGCGTTATATCGCCGTATTGTACTGCGATATATTGCCGTAGCGTGTGTGAGAGGGAGAGCAAAATCATACAGCAGAAAAAGAGAGAGCTCTCAATCGTCTATAAACCACAAAGCAAACAAATTGATGGATAAAAATATAGAGACATCTTACTTTTCTTTATTTTTTGTAACACAGAAAATTAGAAGAACCGGAATGGGCTGCAAAGTTTTTTTCAGAAGCTTTTATCCGTGTAGTGTAAACCAAGCTCAGGAAAAAAACTTAAAGAGGCATCGTAATTTTAGTTCTATTTGGAAATGGTAAAAGCGGAGGGAGTAAGGTTGAGGTGGTAAAATCGAAAGGACAAGAGAAGGGAAATGAAGGAAAGGGGGAAGAGAAAGGAGACAAAAGGGGATAGGGAGAAGAAAAAATGGAGGTAATGGTAGGGGTAGGGTGGGGTGTGTAAGGAGGAGGAGGAAGAAAGGTGGATGGGAAAGACAAGGGGTAAAACGGTGGGGTAGGGGTGTAAGTGGAGTAGGGGAAAAGGAAGATGGAGAAAGGGGAAGAAACTGGGGGTGTGTGGAAGGAAAGGGAAGGGCCAAGGAGGGGAATATAGGGATGTAAAGGTCCGGGTGGGTTGGTTGGGTTAGGATAAGAGGGGAAAGGAATAAAGAAGGTTAAAAACGAGAAAACACGGGAAAGATAAAGAAAACATGGGAAGGAAAGATGGAGGGGGTTGGGGGTGTAGTTCGAGGACAAAAGGTGGAAGGGGGCAGATGGACCAGGGTGGACATAAACCTATCATCAACTGTGGTATAGGTCCAGGTTAGGAAAAGTAAACGCAATTTGAGTCACCATGGAGAGTGGTAGGGTAAAGTGCAATAAATCACAAGGAACAGAGACAGAACGTCTTGTATCCCGAAGAGATGTCTTGCACATAGAGCAGTTTGAAAATCCAAATAACCGTGAGGGCCAAAGTATGGCGATATAATGGTGTATAGCCACGGCGATAGTTGGGCGATACAACGCTGTAAATAAGGCAATTTAACGCAGTAAATACGGCGATATAACGCCATGCGCTATGGCAATATATTACAATACAATACGGCGATATTACGCGACAATAAGGCAATACAACGCAATAATACGGAAATATAACGCAATGATACGGGGATATAACGCAATGGTATGGCGATATAACGCCGAAAAAAGGGGGTCATGCGCAATCGATTTGGCGGAAACGAGCCACCGTAATATCCTTATTTTCATTTGCTACTTATAGAACATTACATGTTCCAGACCTCTGCATACCCTAACCCTCTATTGTTGAGAGTTTGGATAGCTTACAGTCTTTACACATTATACTTACCCTATGCAATTTGGTAATTAACCTTGAACCTAAGATCTCCACACTCTCTTTCTCAACCATAGTTATGTGCCCCTCAAAATGTTTGCTTTGTGGTCATTATTTGGTATTTTCTCTTAATTTGTTTGCCAAGGCTATTATGCGAATTTGCTCTTCCCCTTACACACATTTTTTCCGATCTTCCGATGTAAGAGTACATTATAAAACATTATTTGCACCATGCAAACCTTATCCTGCCGATTTCAAAGAACGGTTCTAGACACGCCCACTTATGCTAATTGTGCCTCTAAAACAGTATTTTACCCTTAATTAAAATTTACATTAAACAATACAGTATGTTACTGTTACATGCATTAACCATGTTAATGCATGTGGAGCAATATACAGTGAAAAATTACAATAGAGAGAGCGTAAATAATACAGTAAATTAAGCAGTAATTTACTGTTCAATCCGTCTGCATGGAATTACTGTTGCTAAACAGCACAGGAGCTACCAACTGGCAGCTGATTGTAAATGTCCAGTGCCTGGTTTTTGAGATGGCAGGATATTAAACCATTTGTTGGTGCTTGTAGTGGTGGGCAGGCCACTGGAAAGAAAATAATTTAAACAATCTTGCACATTCAATAATCTTGGTAAAGGCCATATCAAACACTACCGATGTGACTCGCCGGAGCTAAACCGCAGCACAAAAAATATTACCGATGTGACTCGCCGGAGCTAAACCGCAGCACAAAAAATATCAACGGAGAGAAAATTGGTAGAGATCCTTCAAGATAGCACTCAAAGTAGTGTACCATACGGTTTCACATCGCTTAGAGTGGTACTACATCGGTAGGACATCGGCTGGACTACGGTATCACATTGGTTCCAGAACGGCACACATTGAGACCACCGGAAAGCCGCCGATCAGTAACGGGGCGGTACCCGATGGTCCGATGCTCTACTAAAACGGAGCCATATGCTCTGTACTGCCGACAGCGCATCGGCAGACATTTTTGAGCATGTTCAAAACTTTTTTACCGTCGCCTACCGTTGGTTATTTTGTCACCGATGTACATGTACTATCATTCTCACCGATGTGGAACCGTAGTACTACCGTACTAGTACTGATCCCCGAAAATCGACAGATGTGTACTCCGGTATCGCTCAGGCCAGTCGGATCGGCTAGGTTTGACAAGGCATGAAGTTCTGTCAATCACTAGCAGCGATGAATAAGTGTTTTGGTATTACATACGAGAGGAGAAGGGAATGGAGTGATGTGGCCTAGTGGTCTGGCGTGTTGAACTCAAAGATTTGTGGTCAATCTACAAATTGTGGGTTCGAATCTGGCCATAATGGTGCTTTGGCAAGACGCTTTGTCACATATATTGCTCCCCTTCACCATGGTGCATTGGCACGTTCACACACAAAACAGCGCGATTATTTTAAATCGCGCCCCAAAAAGTCGCGCTTATTAAATAATTTGTGTGTGGACACAAAATAATCGCGCTAGAAATCGCGAATATTATTTTGTGTCCCTACACGATTATTGCGTCGATTATTTGGGTCTCGATTCAAATCGCGACCCATATAGTTGCACTTTTGTGTGTGTCTGAACGTGCCTAATGTGTACCTGCAAGGGTATACTAGAGATGGCTTTGTGGTTTGATTAGCCTATATGCGCTGAATACGGTACCCAGGACTGTATACTCCACAGGGAGTTGAGATGGTTTCAAGAATGTACATTTTTACCAGATGACTAGGGATAATGTGGGGATGTGCCATGAGCATCATGTCTAGCGGATACCAGCGCATTTAAAGTGTCAATTATCATCATTATTAAAAACACACATAATAGCCGCGCTTCATTCTATTTACTGAAACAATTCTGACAAAGTCTGACAAAAATGAATGGCTTCAACAGTGTATTTTGATAACACTCACCTAAGCACTCGAAGTCACTTCCACTCCAAGTCCCATTCAGCAAGCATGTGGGATTGACAGAGCTAGACAAAGTATACCCAGAGTCACACTCTACGACACAGGTGCTACCAACTGGCAGCTGCTTGGTGATGGTCAGGTTCTTCTTATTGATAGTACAGGTGGATATGGAACCATTTGCTGGTGCTGGTAGTGGTGGACAGGTCACGACTATAGAGAAATAAGAACCATAAATTCATTAGATTCAATACGTTCCGACATTAACCAGCATCGGGCTGCATCCGCCCGTCTGACACAGACGGCCTTCCAGCCGGGACATGCTGCATGCTGTGAGCACTCCGTTGGAGTGCTGAACGGCATCACTAAGCTAGCTCTGGGTTGATGGCCACTTTCCCTGAAGTCCGTCATTCCTCGTCTCTTGGCGCCGTCAT
Organism: Astropecten irregularis; assembly: GCA_963971285.1. Classification (NCBI taxonomy): domain Eukaryota; kingdom Metazoa; phylum Echinodermata; class Asteroidea; order Paxillosida; family Astropectinidae; genus Astropecten; species Astropecten irregularis. The sequence goes on along the minus strand of OZ020263.1, from coordinate 6,169,208 downwards.
AATGTGAGGGAATACAGTAAATGGGAAATCAATGAGATTGTTTGAAATATCACAACAGTATAAGTTTGACTGATATTTCATCTTAATTATGATGAAAATCAATTATAGTTTCTTTAATTGGTTGGTTTTCAAATTCTATAGTTCGTGGTTTGGAAAAAAGTAAAATACCTACCTATATACAGTAACCAGTGTAGGTAATGTTATTGCTGGTATACAAACAGAACAAAAAATAAATGAACATTTTTCAGCTCTCAGTGGCTGATATAGAATCTAATCTATATCTAGTCACAGACTTATGCTAATATTTAAATCAGTAAAATGGAGAACAGAACAAATGGGCACCCTTTAACCAAATTATAACTGAATTAAGTGTATTTTAAAACCGTTTTTCATACCTTTGATTTGATTGTTTGCCATGAATTATGCCCTGTAATTTGAAGATATTTTCCACAAAAATCGTATGTTTTGTAAACGAAGAATTATAGGCCGTGCCCAAATTATCAGTCTGTATACGTCCCTCGATCAGTTGTCCATAGGCTCACTTCTTCTTGAACTCAAACCGAGATTACCGACAATCACCGATATCCGCATGATTATCATCGTATCTTACAATTTTACACCAATGAAAATTATGGAGGAAAACAACAAATTTATAGCGATTTTTCTATTGCTAATCGTCCGCGGATGGTAACTTCTAGTCAGTAGTGTAGACACGTCCTCAGACCTGGGGGGGTTGATCGGGTAGCTGGGTGGTTCTTCCATATACGTTTGTGCACAAAAACATTTTTTATATATATAAAAAGTGAAAACCTGGGGGGTTGCAACCCCCTAGCCCCCCCCCCCCCCCCCCCGGGATCTACGCCCATGCTTCCCATGCTATTGGCAGCCGATCAGCAAAGATGTTTCGCGTTTGCGGCGGCGGCTACAAGTTGGGTAATAACTCTAACGGGCATTACTCGGAAAAAGACTACACGGGCACGGCAAGAAAAGGGCACCAGACTAGCCTTGGGTAATTACGATATTTGAATGAATACATCTGTAATGTATTCATCTAAAGGACTTTTGCTAGTCTATGGACTCAGTACATTGACTCTATTTACACCCATATATGGAATTGCTTTTGTGACCCTAATCTGGTACCGTGGGAACGCTACACAGCTAAATTGATACATTGTAATAATTTGGTGTATGCACCAGTGTATTGCCATACACTAGTGGTCTCGTGTTATTATGCATTAAGTCACTTGTAATGTTGACTGTCAGTTGAAGTACACACATGTACATGTCTCGCTGCTAATGCAAACATAAACCAGTGTTAACTCGATATGATTTGCGTGCTCTATTAGTTCATAACAAACTGGCGACGAGGATTATAAATGGTTATGGCTGCTGTGATTGGAAATATCGAGGAATTTCGAGAAGGGAAGGAGGAATGGCCACAATACATTGAACGGCTGGAACATTATTTTGTCGCGAATGACATCACTACCGCAGCAAAGAAACAAGCAGTGTTGTTGACTGTGATCGGCGCTCATGCCTACAAACTGCTTCGCAACCTTGTTGCTCCCGCAAAACCAGGAGACAAATCCTATGATGAACTGGTTCAGTGCATGTCGCAGCATCATAACCCGGTGCCTTCGGAAATCGTTCAACGATTCAAGTTCAACAGCCGATCTCGAGATGAGGGTGAGTCTGTAGCCCAGTATGTGGCATCATTGCGTTCCTTGGCCGAATTTTGTAACTATGGCGATACACTCGACGATATGCTACGTGATCGCCTAGTATGCGGCGTTCGTAACGACCGCATCCAACGAACCCTTCTCGCTGAGAAAAATCTAACGCTAGAGAGAGCACTGGCATTGGCACTTAGCATGGAAAGAGCAGCCAAAAATGTGAAAGACCTGCACATGACGCAGAACCAAAGCGAGAAAACTTTGAACAAACTTTCGAAAAGTCAGTCAAAGGCTACACGAAAACCCACAGTCAGTGCAAACAGACAGCACGACTCAACCGCAGATAAGATGCAGAAACCTTGCTATCGTTGTGGCAAATCTACACACACTCCTGACCGATGCAGATTCAGGAATAATACGTGTTTTAACTGTCAGAAACGTGGCCACATTGCAAGCGTTTGTCGAAGTGGGAAAAAGCCACAAGTCAAGCAGATGAATACTACCGCAGACAACATCGTGACAGACAGCGATGGGAGTGAATCAGACCAGGACACGCCTGTGTACTCTCTGTTTGGTTGTTCCAGTAATCGGCCGGGTATGAAGGCAATCAAAGTTACCATGTTGGTTGACAGCAAGGATCTAGTCATGGAAGTTGACACCGGAGCAGCACTTTCACTAGTGTCAGAGAAGACCTTCAAGTCACTATGGCCAAAAGCGAATCTTCTGAAATCGGAACTGCAACTCCGCACGTACACCGGCGAACGAGTCGAAATCCTGGGAACCTTCAACGTTGAAGTCCAGAACAATGCTAAAACATTCGACCTGCCACTGCTTGTCGTCAAAGGCAGTGGTCCGAGCCTTTTTGGCAGGAATTGGCTGCAAGCAATCAGGCTAGACTGGCAGCAGATCAACATTCTCAATGCATCCACCAGTATTGATGAAGTACTAAAAGCTCATCCAGCAGTATTTAAAGATGAGCTTGGTACCTTGAGGGGCACCACGGCCAAAATCTACATCGACAAAGATGCTCAGCCTCGATTTTGTAAAGCTCGAGTAGTGCCCTACGCTATGCGGAAATTGGTGGAAGACGAACTGGATCGCCTACAAGCTGCTGGGATCATTGAACCAGTAGAGTTCTCCGAGTGGGCCGCGCCCATTGTTCCAGTACTCAAGCCCGGCGGATCCTCCGTGAGAATTTGTGGTGACTATAAACTTACCGTGAACCAAGCCGCCAAGTTGGATAAATATCCAATACCCAGAATCGAAGATCTGTTCGCGTCACTCGCAGGTGGATCCAAATTCACCAAGCTCGACCTCTCCCAAGCATATCAGCAGTTGATATTGGATGAAGAGTCACGTGCCTACGTTGTCATCAACACGCATCGCGGTCTTTTCCGCTACACCCGTTTGCCTTTCGGTGTTGCCTCTGCACCTGCGATTTTCCAACGGACTATGGAAAACATTCTGCAAGGCATACCACACGTGACTGTGTATCTCGACGATATTTTGATCACAGGTCCAGATGATCAATCTCACCTTGCTACCCTCTCCACTGTATTGAAGCGCCTGGAGCAAGCTGGTCTTCGTCTCCAGTTGAGCAAATGCAAGTTCATGGCCCCTTCGATCGTGTACTTGGGTCATGCCATCGACGCACAGGGTCTGCACCCGACTACCGACAAAGTCAACGCTATCCGCAATGCACCAGCACCAACAAATGTGACTGAACTGAGAGCTTACCTAGGTTTGCTTACCTATTATGGCAAGTTCTTGCCGCAGCTCTCGACGACCCTTGCAGCCCTGTGCCGGCTACTGCGCAAAGACACCAGATGGAGATGGGGTGCTGAGGAACGACACGCTTTCAGTGCTTCGAAGGATCTCCTTCTATCGTCAAACCTCTTGGTACACTTCGACCCCAAGAAGGATGTGATTGTTTCCTGTGATGCATCTCAGTACGGCATAGGAGCAGTTCTCGCTCACAGGATGCCTGACGGTTCGGAGAAACCAATCGGATTTGCTTCACGCACATTGGCTCCAGCTGAGAAGAAGTATTCACAAATTGAAAAGGAGGGCCTCGCTTGCGTGTTCGGAGTCACTAAGTTCCACAGCTACATCTATGGTCGTCATTTCACGTTAGTGACCGACCATAAGCCCCTCCTGAGCCTCTTCAACGAACAGCGAGCAATACCTTCCCAAGCTTCAGCTCGGATCCAACGGTGGGCACTTACCTTAGCCATGTATGAGTATACGCTGGTCTTCAAGTCAACCACAGCTCATGGAAATGCAGACGCGCTGAGTCGTCTACCATTGCCCACTGCTCCTGCTAAAGTTCCGGATCCTCCCGAGACTGTTCTCCTGATGGAAAGCATCGACGCGTCCCCGATCTCCACATCACACGTTCGCACTTGGACTCGTCGCGACCCCCTCCTATCGAGAGTACTTCGCTACGTCCAGGAGGGTTGGCCTCAAGAGCTAAAGGGGAGGAGAATATGAAACCGTATGCAACTCGCAGTGCTGAGCTCTCGGTACAAGACGGATGTCTTATGTGGGGCAGTAGAGTGATTGTTCCACCGCAGGGGCGTAAACGCATCCTTCATGGCTTGCACGAAGGACATCCTGGCTCAGCAAGAATGAAAAGCCTCGCCAGAACATTCGCATGGTGGCCCAAGATGGACTCTGACATCGAGACAGAAGTCAAGACGTGCCACAACTGCCAACAAAATCAGCCAATGCCACCCAAGAGTGAACTTCATCCTTGGACTTGGCCTGAACGACCTTGGTCCAGACTGCATATTGACTATGCTGGTCCCTTCATGGGCAAGATGTTTCTCATTGTTGTGGACTCGCACTCAAAGTGGATGGAAGTCTTCCCACTGAACAATGCCACGACTCATGCAACAATCGAGAAACTCAGACAAGCCTTCGCTACACACGGATTGCCAGACAAAGTCGTGTCTGACAATGGTACACCATTCACTAGCGCAGAGTTTCGCGAATTCATGACCAAGAATGGTATTCTTCACATTCGCACATCACCGTATCATCCGGCTTCAAACGGTTTAGCTGAGCGTGCAGTGCGCACCTTCAAAAATGCTATGAAGCGAATGGACACAGGGACAATTGAAACCAAAGTCTCCAGATTCCTGTTCCACTACAGGATTACCCCGCACAGTTCTACAGGGATATCTCCTTCGGAAATGTTGATGGGTCGACGTTTGCGTTGTCATCTTGATCAGCTTCGTCCTGACATTTCCAGTCGCGTTCACAAGAACCAGGATAAGCAGAAGTATCACCACGACCGACATTCCAAGACACGTGCGTTTGAGATTGGTGATACAGTGTTGGTTCGCAACTTCACCAAAACTGGATACTCGTGGTTGCCAGGCACCGTCACAAGCCACACCGGTCCAGTGTCCTACAAGATCCGCCTCATGCACAACGGTTGTGAGGTAAAACGTCACGTTGATCACCTTCGCAAACAGGAACCTCCAAAGGAAACAGTTCCCGACGACATTGACCATCCATCGGACACCGTAGAACCACTTCCAGTTCCAGAGCAACAGCCCGAGCAAGAACCAGTTGAGCCTGAACCACCTGCACCAGACAACCAGCCAGAACTCCCACAAACTGTTGAGCCTAATTCGTCAACATCTACACCACCTGGCAAGAATTACCCATCTCGCACCAGAAATCCACCTGAGCGATATGGATTCTCAAAACCTAAGTAGGTACAGCTGCACACATCTGAGGCAGAATAATCCTCAGTGCAGACTGTTGCAAGTCAGGGTAGTCCACCCCTGTACTTGATAGCTTCTCACTTGTTTCATGATTAAGACATTTCATTTGAGTTGAACATTTGTTTGTTGTTCATGGTTGTTGAAAAAAAAAAAAAATATTCGAGTTAGCCTTAATAACAAATATCTCTAGTCATGCATTGGATAGATTTCCATTTCCAAGTTCTGCAGAATATATGTATCTCTATAGGAAGGAGGAGTGTAATGTATTCATCTAAAGGACTTTTGCTAGTCTATGGACTCAGTACATTGACTCTATTTACACCCATATATGGAATTGCTTTTGTGACCCTAATCTGGTACCGTGGGAACGCTACACAGCTAAATTGATACATTGTAATAATTTGGTGTATGCACCAGTGTATTGCCATACACTAGTGGTCTCGTGTTATTATGCATTAGTGTTCCTTCGTTTTGAACGTACACAGTACCGTAGTACCGTAAAGATTTTGCCATTGCCCAATGAGAAGCTCTGTACAACAAGCTCCTCCCAATTCAGACGGTTGCATTCATTGACCATCATACATATTCATGTTATACATATAGCTCTTTATGAAAGGCAGAAAACCCCGTAATATATACCTGTGTAGTAAATACATGTATACAAAGTTTTACTCATGCGCAGAGCTGCAGCAATGTGCACCTGTAGCTGTATTACCGTATTGTAAACCTTCACTGTAGGCCAACTGTATTACATGTAAATGGTCCCCATTTCAGCGCATTGCGGTACGAATGATGAAAAAGGAACTCCACTTGTGAATAGGCATTGAGCGCGTAAAAGAATGTCATTTGAATGATGGTTGTGTGCCGTGGCTCTGTCGCGACCCTCATTTTATATAAGGTATTAATAATATACAAAACAGCTTGTTGCTTAATGCTGTGTCCTATGCCAATTTTTATTTTTTTTAGTCCAAGAAATTAGATAACGAAGTAACAAAACAGTTATTTCGGTTTGCTGTAGCTGTTTTCAAACGTCTCGTTCGATGAATACACTGAACTGAAAGCTGTTTGATCATGGAAAGCATATGCACTAACTTTCGATGTGGCATTACATTTCTCTATCCTATTAATTTCTGATGTTGATAAGTGTTCCTGAGACATGTTTCGAATACGCGTGCACATTTTTCAACATTATAAACAAATTGTCCTTAATTTCGATGGATACAAACATTAAATTGATTTGGGTCTTCCAATGCTATTTTCTGGATTTTTACTGTATTTTAGACTGAAAGAATTTCATGCTGCGAATTCTTTCTCCAATTCGTGTTTGTTTCAACTTTCCGACTTTTGTCATACCGGTACAACCGTTTTACTTATCTTTAAAGAACAACTTATTACCGTCGTGCACAAAAATCAAAATACACTGTAGCTGACGGAACCGTATGACTGTCACAGCCGACCTGAATATCATAAGGGCAGTACGTTATCTCAACTGAATGTGAACAGCCTTCCTGAATAGCACTAGAGCAGTATACGTTATCTCATCTGAATGTGAACAGCCTTCCTGAATAGCATCAGGCCAGTACGTTGTCTCATCTGAATGTGAACAGCCTTCCTGAATAGCATCAGGCCAGTACGTTGTCTCATCTGAATGTGAACAGCCTTCCTGAATAGCATCAGGCCAGTACGTTGTCTCATCTGAATGTGAACAGCCTTCCCGAATAGCATTAGAGCAGTACGTTATCTCATCTGAATGTGAACAGCCTTCCTGAATAGCATCAGGCCAGTACGTTATCTCATCTGAATGTGAACAGCAGACCTGAATAGCATCAGGCCAGTACGTTGTCTCATCTGAATGTGAACAGCCTTCCTGAATAGCATTAGATCAGTACGTTATCTCATCTGAATGTGAACAGCCTTCCTGAATAGCATTAGGGCAGTGATTGTTAGTAGCCTAGCTATGCCTTTCTCAAATACTGACACGAATAGTCGCGTCGACATACACGCCCCACAACCCTCATTCAAATGACATTCTTTTACGCGCTCAAAGCCTATTCACAAGCGGCGTTCCTATTTCATTGTTCGTATACTGTAATGTACGAGCAATGGGATGGGGACCAAACAGTACAGTGAAGGTTACTCCTGCTCTTCGGTCGACTACTATACTTTGCATTAAAACTGCACTGGGTTTCTGCTAGTATGCCAAAAATATAAATATAAATAATATAGTATAACTGCATGTATGATGTTTAATGAATGCAACTGTCTGAATTGAGCTATAGGCGGTTCATTCAGATGAGATAACGTACAGTCCTAATGATATTCAGGAAGGCTGTGCACATTCAGATGAGATAACGTACAGTCCTAATGATATTCAGGAAGGCTGTTCACATTCAGATGAGATAACGTACTGTCCTAATTCAGGAAGGCTGTTCACATTCAGATGAGATAACGTACTGGCCTGATGCTATTCAGGAAGGCTGTTCACATTCAGATGAGACAACGTACTGTCCTAATGCTATTCAGGTCTGCTGTTCACATTCAGATGAGATAACGTACTGTCCTAATTCAGGAAGGCTGTTCACATTCAGATGAGATAACGTACTGTCCTAATTCAGGAAGGCTGTTCACATTCAGATGAGACAACGTACTGTCCTAATGCTATTCAGGTCTGCTGTTCACATTCAGATGAGATAACGTACTGGCCTGATGCTATTCAGGAAGGCTGTTCACATTCACATGAGATAACGTACTGTGTCCTAATGGTATTCAAGTCAGCTGTGCATAGTCAGAAGCAATACGCTACGGTAGTAGTGGGGGGGGCCTGTCTGGTACACATTGACCTCTGCCCAGAAAACAATAGAGGTCACATAAATATGTATAAGGTTATAAAATGATGTCATAGAGTCATAGAAGTATATAATATTCATAAGGGAGATGGCTCAGCGGGAGGTCCGGAAGTAAATATAAAGGGAGATGGCTCAGCGGGAGGTCCGGAAGTAAATATAAAGGGAGATGGCTCAGCGGGAGGTCCGGAAGTAAATATAAAGGGAGATGGCTCAGCGGGAGGTCCGGAAGTAAATATAAAGGGAGATGGCTCAGCTGGAGGTCCGGAAGTAATTTTATAGTTTATATAATAAGATAATCTCGCGTATATAATGTATATCGTTGGCTCACCGTGATATCTGAAAATGAGGTACGATATATACATTAGGACGTACGTGTACACAATAGGCCGTTCGGGGCGCCGTGAAAATGAGCAACCGTATAGACTAATCCGTACACAATAGACCGTGATTGCGGGGCGTCCTTTTGTTACGATGAGTCATAGTGATCTATAGTTAGAAACATGAGTCATGATCTATATTGAGAAATTACGTCATTGGTATTACCCATGGGTGACACCACAGGAGGTCCGGAAGTCAACATAGATCCGTTATAATCCCTATACACAATAGACCATGCAACCCACCGGATCTAGACATTGTACCGTACTTGGCATCGGCTTTAATCCCCCGGACAATGAGCTGTCCACTCGGACCACACCAAGAAGGCACCAGCCTATAATGTGTCCATATAATAAAGCCAGTTGGGGAGATTGATATCATAGGTAAAATGGTACAAATCTATGACCATGTACCTCATGTAATATACGCGCCACTTCCGAGTGAAGTTTATTTCTATAAGGAGAGGGGCTCGCGCTCCAAGACTATCAATTTTACTCCGTTTTCAATAATACTATAATAATTATTCGTACTCGTACATTTAATTTGCTACAACATTTTGTGCAATAAGAATATAAAAGTAGGCCTACATATAATTATAAACATAAAACAATGAGACACTTTAGAAGCAATATACTTTGCTACACTTTACTTTCAGTTGGTTTATTCTTGTTCACCATGGGAAATCATGTTTCCAAGGTAATACGCAGTTTGTTTTTTGTAAATAAGAGTGACTAATGGAAAAGTATAATGCTAAATGATACATTTTTTAATCATTCTAATAGCCGGTCTGAAACTATTGAAATCTTTAATTATCATCATTGTCTTTCTCGTTATCGCCAACTTCATCTTCGTGTTGGAAGAGACCTTCAAATTTAGCCTGATGTTTAGGCAAAACTCTATTAAAGGCTTTGTTTAGTGTCATGCCTTTATCTAGTTTTTCTTTGAGATCTTCCACAATTTCTTCATGAGTATTATTATCTTCCAGGTACAGGGAACTTGACAGAAACTCCTTGTAGTTGTTGAAGAAGATTCTCTTGACAGCCCAGAGAGTCTTTCTATTGGCCTTTTCTCTGGCTTGACCTTCGCTCAAATTCTCGTTGAGATACTTTTCATATTTTTCAGTCCACATCTCTTCGGTAGCACCTTTAGCCTCTTGCAGCCAGTCTTGAAAGGTGACATTGTCTTCCAATTCCAAACTGGATTCATCTTCATCCGATGAGTTATCCGTTTCCTCCTCCGTTTCGGATTCCGAATCATTTTCCGCAGCTCCGTCAACTAATTCTTACTGCGTAGACTCAGTTTCTTCTATTTCCGAATCGCCAATTTCACGATCATCGTGGTTAGTTTCATCCATAGGCGATTCACGTTCACCATGTGCACTTTCTGTATGCCTCCACAGGTTATAACTCCGTACAAAGCATTTGCCACATGTGTGGCAAACATAAGGTTTGACTGCAGAAAAAGTATTCATGCTGATCGATTTAAGGTTAATCTCCTAATGACTAGAAATGCACGCAACCGTTAAATTTATATAAATAGTTATTTCCCGCGCGTTTGATTGCTCATTCGATTGCTCATTTTACTTATTCGATTGCTCATTTTACTCATCCGATTGCTCATTTGCTCATTTTGCTTGCTCATTTGCTCATTTTACTCATTCGATTGCTCATGTACTCATTCGATTGCTCATTTACTCATTCGATTGCTCATTTTGCTCATTCGCTTGCTCATTTACTCATTCGCTTGCTCATTTACTCATTCGCTTGCTCATTTACTCATTCGCTTGCTCTTTCGCTTGCTCATTTACTCATTCGCTTGCTCATTCGCTTGCTCATTTTACTCATCCGATTGCTCATTTACTCATTCGATTGCTCATTTGCTCATTCGATTGCTCATTTACTCATTCGCTTGCTCATTTACTTGCTCATTTGTTCGTCCCCCGCTACCTCAAGCCACATATGAATTTCTTAGCGTAACCATGTAAGCAACACGCACCCGCTACCCGCTATGCTATAAACTTGGTTCTTTCTGCACAATTATTATAAATTATTCCTGCACAATACTGCAAATTTGTTTAGATGATGAGAATCTCCATATTATCAGCTTTATTCTCGTATACTTTTTACAGTTTCAGAAGAATTATAAGGGGAGAACTTATCGTATAGAAACAGCACACCGACTGAAGCATTTTGTTTATCAGCTGGTCATGCACATTCCTATGCAGTATTTAACAATGGTTTTGATTGGCTCAAAATGTTTAGGCTGAAAATGACGG